>SKCR01038535.1:0-58562 GCA_019454045.1 Zanthoxylum bungeanum | reverse complement strand
TTGGCAAGTCCAAACGATATCAGTGTCTAAATAATTATCATCTGAAAATCATCCTTAATATCTATTTAAATTTATCAGCATGATATAACCTTGGACAGGTCCAAATGATGTCAACATCCAAGGACTGGTCGACTGCGGATCATCCCAGGTATTTGTTTTGTTCCATTAATATAATATGACATTTGTCAGGTCCAAGCAACATCAAAGTCCATGTCTAGTCGACTGGGGATCATCCCTGATGTTTATTTAGCTCTATCAATATGGTATGAACTTTGATGCATCCAAATGACATCAATGATCAGGTACGCCTACGCTGACCCAGGCGTCATACTCGTCGAAATACTCTCCAAGCCAATTACTCATTGACTTAGAGAGTATGAGGCAAACTGTACGGGTCAAATTTGGACCAATGGTATAATTATCTTTTCGCCCAGGCCCAATAACAGTCATAGACCAAATTCTTCGAATGGCTTTCAGACCAAGGTTTGACGAAAGGTCCGAACCCTTTGCATCTCGCCCATATTCCAGTGAAAGCCCAAACAGCCCATGTGCTTTCCACAGAAAAATATCACCTCATGTTCTCTGCACATTCAGCTGACTCATCTCATCACCGAAAGATCAATGTTAAGCATATTAGTGGGCCCATCTACATAAATATGACCCCTTTTTAGCTCGAAGACGAATCCTAAAATCTATAACAGGGAGTATAATTCAAAGTGAATTCCATTAAAAACTTAAGTAATATCACTCTAAGCTTAGTCACTCTCACCGGAACCCCCAGAACCTTCGACCATCTATACTCCAGCCCACCAGCCTCACAGCAGTCTACGGGGATCAATGTAGCCTCAGATCTTGCTTCTCATTCTATCATATTTATCGCTCATTTTCATTACTGACTTGAGCGTCAGAGTGCCCACGGCACCCACCATACCGGTGGGTAGTCTATCTACGCTCGCTCTACATTTTTTTTGTAGAATCACTAGTGTCCCCATCATATAAATTCTCGATTGTGGACCTCAGGCGAAAACAGCCTTCACACCCACTGAACAGGGGATTTGACTACCACGAATGTTTGAGATATGAAGATTAATAACTCACTTGGGCACTCACAAAAGAATAAAGAAGATTAAAGATGTGAGTTGCTAACCCATGTATTCTAAGCTTACTACAAATGAAATGAAGGTGTAGTGTATGAGCTTGAATATGAGAGTGTATGATGATGAAGGTTTTGTAAAACTCTTTGTTTTTGCCTTAGTAGAAATTATATGAATGTTGAAGAAGATGGCAAAAATAAAATTAAGGTTTTATTTATAAAGAATGTGAAAGACTGTCTGTGCTCTCTATATGAGATCGGTATGTCGGTCTTAGAGTTTGTTATCCCTATCATGTAAAATATAACGACTATATTACCTTTGAATATTAAAGCACAATACCGGATTACTGACCGGCATAGAGGTCGATATGCCGGTTAACTTACTGGTATGTGGACTGGTATGAATAGTCTCGGTTCCAGTAGCTGTGCAAACTTCAACTGACCGGTATGGATCAGTCCGGTTCTAGAGAGCATGCAAATCTGCCCAAGGCATATCAGAGTCACCAGTACGCTAGTGTGGGGGATCAGTATGCCGGTCTCAATGTAAAAAATCTCAAGATATGAAAGTTAAAACCATTTTGCACATAACCATAATGCGTCTAAATGAATGTGCAAATTGATAAATTGTGGATATGAAATTTCGGTTACAGATTTGCGTTACTATCCTTGAAGGTGCGCAAATGCAACCCCCTTCCTACGAGGGTTCACTTTGCGAAGGTATGTCTGCGGGACCTTGTTCTCCCGGTCCGACCTCGTAGGGAGCCTCATCCACGTGAACGTGATAGATAGTGGGCCCATATGTACGACTCTCACCATTGCTCTACGCAGCGTTAGGATTATTGAGTGGCATATAGGTCATGGTTGCGACTCGAACCTTAGATCTCAAAGAAATATAATGCTCTTATGTTCAACCATGGTACTACCAGACCCACTAACCACCACGTCCACGTGGATGTGGTTCCCTGCGGGATAAAATCGTGCAGGATAGAGAGAACAATGCCTCAAAAGAAAGCCACCGGGCACACCTTCGTCGAGATTTCGAATCGGACAAATGACCTCGTATGAAGGGAAGTCACATTTGCGCACCTTCAATCCCAAATGCGATCCAACTAAATTAATGATTTAAACTACAAGAATTACCTGACTTAGATCAATGAATTGTCAGTATGATATGTCTGCTGTAAACATTTAGTGACATATTATCTGTCACCATAAATTAAATGCCTATCTATGCCTCCAGAGTCATACCTAATCTATACTATTTACTTGCAGGACAAATGCAGACCACTCGAGGTTTTGTCTAGATATCTATTATTATTATTATTATTATTTTTATTTTTATTATGCAATTTAAGATTTGTATGAAAATCAATTCATGAACGATTATGAAGCAATTAGGAAAGTTCGTGTGTGGGAGAAAACGAGCGACAATAAATTAATCTGGTAAGGCGGTGGAGTCGGTTTTGGCAGTTCAAATTTGAAAATGAATTGCGATTATGTGACAGTTGGTGCGAAGTAGGCCGTCAGATAAAGCATTTGAGTGGGCCTACAGTGACAGGCTGGACTGATAGAATTATAGTACCCATCAGTCCCGGATTCTGCTACTTAACTTTGTCGCATATTGTGCCAGCTTATCATTTACGCGCGTCATTTTCTTCCACAAAATTAAAAATCCCCCATTATACGTAATTGCTATCCAGCCTGTCCTCGGTCAAAGTCATCCCCAGTCCCCCAACCGTACCCTCAATTTATTTCCTTTTTATTTGTTCTTATCATTTTTTACTTGTTTAATAATAATAATAATAATAATAATAATAATAATAATAATAAGGTAAAGACTAAAGATCACACTCAATATAGCCCTTCAAAGTTCAAAAACCACCGTGTTTGTTTTCCAAATTTAAACTCTCCAATAACTTCCAAAACGGTCAATTTAACTTTTAAAACAGCGGATTGATCACGAGAACCAAAATTATGAAAATCCCCAAAAAATGGGACCCGTAATTGGTTTTATGTTGATGTGGCGTGATTTGGGTGTGAACTTGATGGCAGTTTTGATGGGGGGTGTGTAAGTTGGAGAGGCGAAAATATGACGCGTGTTAGTTTGACAGCTGTATACGATAACTGCCCTTGCCTGGAAGAATCCCCCACTCTAAACGGTTCACTGTAACCGGTTCATCCAGTCATCCTTACCTTACCCTCGTATTCGTACATATATAGCCCCTCTTCACTCTTCTAATTTTTTCCTATTATCAATCTGAACCGAAGGTGAGGCCCAAGCCTACACCACCTTCTAAACGAAATCAAAACCTCTTCCTACCAGATTTTTTTTTTTTTTTTTTTTTTTTTTAAAAAAAAAAACATAATTCTCCATGACTACGACTAAAAGAGATATGGATCGGATCAAGGGTCCTTGGAGCCCCGAAGAAGACGCCGCGTTACAGAGGCTGGTTCAAAACTACGGCCCTAGAAACTGGTCATTGATAAGCAAATCGATCCCTGGTCGATCGGGAAAGTCTTGCCGGTTACGCTGGTGTAACCAGCTGTCACCAGAGGTAGAACACAGACCATTCACGCCTGAAGAGGACGAGACCATACTCCGTGCTCACGCGCGGTTCGGTAATAAGTGGGCCACCATCGCTCGCCTCCTTAACGGTCGAACCGATAACTCTATTAAAAACCACTGGAACTCCACTTTGAAGAGGAAATGCTCTTCGATGAGCGATGATTCGCATGAAGATGCGATTAACCTGCAGCCGTTGAAAAGAGCGGCTAGTCTCGGGGCGGGTTATAATATTTCTGGTTTTTATTTGAACCCGGGTAGTCCATCTGGATCCGACTTGAGCGATTCAAGTTTACCTGGTGTTGCTCATCATCCCTTGTTACCAACTGGGTCACTTGTTCCTGTGGAAACCTCGGCTTCAACTTCGGATCCACCAACATCACTCAGCCTCTCGCTGCCCGGATCCGAATCATGCGAGGTCTCAAATCATGGACCCGGGTCGGAATCGGTTTTTAACCCGAACCAGGTGGCAACAACTCAATCCACTCGGTCATTGCAAGTGCAGGCACAGAATCAGAGCGAGCTTGGAAATGAGAAGCAGTTTTTCAGCGCGGAGTTTTTGGCAGTGATGCAAGAGATGATAAGGAAGGAAGTGAGGAACTACATGTCTGGGATTGAACACAACGGGCTCTGTATGCCCACTGAAGCTATAAGAAACGCTGTGGTGAAGCGGATTGGATTTAGCAAGATTGATTAGAGAGTTAATTATTAAATCAGTGCTGATGATCATCCCATCCAATGAGGAGACCCCATAAAAATCAAATGTCATAAATCATATCTTTCAATTATACAAACAAATAATAATATGATTTTGGTTTTGGTAGTGTACATAGAGGAAGGATAGAAGAAATCCAGAATGATGAAAGTTGAGGGTTTTTTTTTTTTTTTTTGTTCATTGAGCGAAAAGAAAAAGAATAATCCATTTCATTTTGAATACAAAACCATGGAAATTAAGACTACAGATTTGTTGTTTTCCTTGAAATAATTCAAGATAGAAAGGACAGGACCGTTTTTGTTTGTATTTTGTAGAATCGGAAGCAAAACTGAACACTGCATTTTTGTTTGAAAGCAAGAAATTGAAACATGATTTTGTATGGTAGTTGGGGTGGTGTTTCGGTAATCTGGACAAGTGGTGGCTTAGAAATGAAGAGCATGTGAAAAACTTGTGGCATTTCAGTCCTTTTAGAATCAATATTTCAACCATTGAGAGGGTACCTAATGATCTAATCTACTACCAAATGCTAAAAAAATTATATATTGGACTGTTTATCCCTAAGATTCCAAATTCAAGAGCATGATTGTTGTTGTTGTTATCATCTTGTTCTGTACTGCTATTTTCTTAAGCAGCTACTCTACGGTCGGTAAGTGTATAGTATTGACGGCGGAAGGGTAGTTTGACGTTGGTATTTTTAACTATTCAAAAAAAAAAAAAATATAGTATTGAAAAAAATTAATTGAGAAGTGTAAAGTTGATATTTCATATATTAAGAAAAAAATGTAAAACTTAACACTCAAGATCTTACAAATCACTAAAAATCATGTATTTAATTTGATAGAAAAATTTAAGAGTTTTTAATTAAGTCAATATGAATAAGCACTATTTTGATACAATTAGAATAATTTATCATTATTTAACAAAATATAATAAATTAAAGATAATAGTGTCAATATTTCGGTAATAATTCTTTTAAATTGAAGCATATTATCACTCATTTCATCGTTTCTAATGGAATCATTCGCTTTTTTCACATAAAATCATCAATCAAATCTCCAAAAAAATATTGAAAAACTAAAAGTAGATTAAATAATGAAATCACATGATTTTTAGGAAATATAAAATCGATTTATTAATCGGTTAAAATAGCTAAATAATTAGTGTCAATTTAAAAAGAATAAAATTAATGTATCAAATCGCTCAAATAACTATTTACTTGCAAAATTTGGCCAATCATCTTTTTCGAATCTAGCTTATTCTTTGCCTTTTTTGAAATATCACAATGGAGATGATATCCTTCCAAATGATGCTATTAGGGAAAATATTCCACACGGTAGATAGCAGTTTCTAAGCAAGTAATATGAACCTTAGGTAATTCTAAACTCTTAATTTGACTTTTGGACTGAATTAGAGATTTGAATTTTCAGAATCAATCACATTTACGAGGGATAATCCTTAACTCTTAAGCTAACTTTTGGGTTGATTTAAGTTCATGAATTTTTTTAGATATTAGATAAATTTTTATTCATGGGAGGTTTTTTCAAATAAATGCTTCTTTTATTTTCATGTGGGTGTTAAGAATTAATAACAATAACAAAATAACAATTTTTTGTAAAATAAATGGGTGCAAAGAGTTTTATTGATTTATAAAGTATTATTTTTTTAAAGGAAGTGTGGGCTTGAACTTTTTTTTGAAAAATTCTTGTATTGAAACAAATCAGAAATAAACAAGAAATAAAATGGAAAAAATCTTCTCTCCAAAAGCTAGAAGCCTGACTATTACAAGCTAACTTTGCTAATCTATGAACGACTTCATTACATGCTATCGACCTAAATTAAATTCTAAAAAGATTCAAAGAACTAACTAAACTTTGAATATCCGAAACGATCCAACACACCTCTTTTTGACCGGAGATCTTACTCAAAATTAAATTTACCATATTTTGACCATCTAGGAAAAACCTGCCTGTTTAACATAACTCACTCCAACAAACATGATCTCTACTTCATCAAACTCCACATCACCCTGAAACTTGATCACCTTTGAATCAGCTGTTTTGACTTCCTTATTGTGATTTCTAAACACCACATCTAGCCCGGCCTTGTTTGATTCCATATCAATTACCGCATCCACATTCAGCTTTAACCAAGATTCCGGGGGAGGAGACCAAACAAGATCCTCATTGTAGAAATCCATTATTAACAGGCACAGCTCAACTGACATATTAACTTTTTCAAATGAATAACAGACCGCCATGGCCTTCACAATTATGGACTTGCTGTCTGAATAATGCCTTTAGGGAACAGCTTCATTTCTAGCTTTCCATAGAACCCACATCAACATAACCATTTGCTCCATTTCTGATTGAACCAAATTGTCAAAGCACAGTTGAATTAAATCTCCAAAGCTACTACCCTTGAACTTATCAATCACATCTTTGTAAATGGATTGATTCCAGCAGTCTCTCTCTGGAGGCTTTACAATTGAAGATAGCATGGTTTAAAGTCTCAAAGTCTCTAGAGCATCTCTGGCACTTAAAAGGCGTAAAAAGTAAGAGACATGTTACCTTCGATAATAGTGAGTTTTGGGCTTACTAATCCTATACTCAACTGGACTTAACTGATGCGAGTGGGTCTGATTCTTTGAATGTTGGATCCATAATTGATGATAACGGTAGGAAACGATTTTCCTTAGCGCAGCGGAAGTTGCTAATGTCGGCACTAGCTTCGGTATGGACCTTTAAGATTTTCTTTACCTTCTCCCTTTGTTGTTGCCGAATTCCTCCAACTCTTGGAGAATGGATTTTACTCCTTTGATGTAGATGAGTTTCCTTTGACGTCCAACACTTGGATCAACCACCCGATCTTCCGAACTATGACTCGAAACTAACAAACCGAAGTGTGGGCTTCACTCACAAAGATCAACCTCTAAACTTTTTAGAGAAGTATAAAATCAAACTCTAAACAATTTAGAGAATGAAGTTATATTGTCACAAAATATTTTTGGCTTTAGAAAGATATGATGAAGAAGATCAAGTATCTAATTCACTCTTGTTTCTTTTATTTCTCAACAATTGAGAAAATAATTTTTTCTCACTAACTCTCTCACAACTATTGTGAATGTTTTTCAATTCTCTCTCTCAATTTGTGTGAATTGATTCAACTATTGAAAGAGTGGAGATGGTAGAGATAATATTCTCTTCCAAAAGCCAACGACCTTTGTCATTAAGCATCTAATGCTTTATTGCAATGACAAACATATTAATGCGAAGGCCATACCAAAGCATAAGAAATGTTTAGCTAATGACAAAACCATTAGGTGTATACATGCCACATAATAGACATAATAAGTTGGAGAGCATGGTAAGCCATTTGGCTATGTCCCCTGTAGACGCTGGTTTTCGCCCGAGGTCCACAATCGAGATTTTGTATAGGGGCACTGGCGATCCTGCAAAACAAAGATGTAGAATGAGCGGGAGCACTGCCCACCGGTGTGGTGGGTGCCGGGGGCACTCCGACGCTCAAGTCAGTGAAGGTACCAAGGAGTTAGAATATGGGAAGTCAAAGGTTGGATACTACCTTGAGCTTCGTAGGGTGCCGTGAGGGCGGTCAGTCGGAGGTGAGATGAGCTTGAGGAGAGAGTAGTATTGAGCTGTGATTATGAGAGATCGAAGTTGAATCCCCTTCCTCTTGGAGTCATATTCCTTATATATCTATGGTATGGTATAGTCATGTGTGTCTTTATTGACTGTCTTTTGATTATCTGCCCGTTAGAACATGGTAACAGTCAACTTAATGAAGTGACATTACTGCTTGCAGGTTGGAACGAATGGCTTGTGGGTGGCATTAATGAGCCTGGGCGTTACGTGGGCCGGTCTCTGGATGGACCTACGGTTACCGGTGTTGGTGTTCATCGGGCCTGGGCCGACATTATGTCTTTGGGGTTTGATTAGGAGGCTTCAGGGGTGCGTCCAGTATTGGATCTGAAGAAAAATAATGAAACTACCCCTGGACCAAATTTGGCCCAAACAGTTTGTCCCATACTCTCTAAGTCAAGAGTCATTGGCTTGGAGAGTACTTGACGCATGTGTCGCTTGGGACGAGGCCATATTACGTAGTTGTACTTCGAGCGTTGATGCTGCATACTAATTGAACCAAACGAATGTCAAGTTATCAACTTGAGTCTACAAGAGCCATTGGGGAAGTACCCAATCGTTTGGACCCGATGAAGGTCAGTATATCAGTCATACGACATGTGCCCTCCATGTCTACAAGTTGACTTGAATTAAGTCTATGGGGGATGTCCCCGGTCGACTGGACTTGATGAGTCCAGGAAGATATGAGTCATATGACATGCGTAATCCATGTCTACAACTTGACTCGACGTGAGTCCTTGGGGGTTTTCCCCGGTCGGGTGGACTTGATAAGCCATACAACATGTGTATTCCATGTCTATAATTTGACTCGACGTGAGTCTATGGGGGATGTCCCCGGTCGACTGGACTTGATGAGTCCAGGAAGATATAATTCAAACGACATGTGTAATCCATGTCTACAACCTTGACTCGACATGAGTCAATGGGGGATGTCCCTGGTCGACTGGACTTGATGAGTCCAGGAAGATATAATTCAAACGACATGTGTAATCCATGTCTACAACTTTGACTCGACATGAGTCAATGGGGGATGTCCCCGGTCGACTGGACTTGATGAGTCCAGGAAGATATAATTCAAACGACATGTGTAATCCATGTCTACAACCTTGACTCGACATGAGTCAATGGGGGATGTCCCCGGTCGACTGGACTTGATGAGTCCAGGAAGATATAAGTCATACAACATGTGTTAATCCATGTCTACAACTTGACTCGACATGAGTCTATGGGGGATGTCCCCGGTCGACTGGACTTGATGAGTCCAGGAAGATATAAGTCATACAACATGTGTTAATCCATGTCTACAACTTGACTCGACATGAGTCTATGGGGGATGTCCCCGGTCGACTGGACTTGATGAGTCCAGGAAGATATAAGTCATACAACATGTGTTAATCCATGTCTACAACTTGACTCGACATGAGTCTATGGGGGATGTCCCCGGTCGACTGGACTTGATGAGTCCAGGAAGATATAAGTCATACAACATGTGTTAATCCATGTCTACAACTTGACTCGACATGAGTCTATGGGGGATGTTCCCGGTCGACTGGACTTGATGAGTCCAGGAAGATATAAGTCATACCACATGTGTTAATCCATGTCTAAAACTTGACTCGACATGAGTCTATGGGGGATGTCCCCAGTCATCTGGACTTGCTGAGGCCAGGATGGTATTCACTCTACAGACCTGACAATGGTCCAAGAATATTTCCTCAATATTTAACTAGACCTGTCGAAGGATTATAAAATAGTCTTTCCTTACTATGCCAGACTTGTTGAAGGTCTGTTGTCGAATGGGCTTTCAAATGGTCCTGATGAAGGTCCATCAAGGTCATCACTCATTACCTTGAGGAGTGTTCATGATACTACAGTCGGATGAAATTGATGTCCGTCCATGTGAATCTTCACTTGACACGCTCAAGTCAGTATGGGAGAGAAGACAATTTTTCCATGCACCATGGAATTGATGGCCATCCATCTTGTAATAGTCTCAACCAAGTTGAATAGAATCCTTTCATGTGGTCTGGAGGAGAGATGGCGATTTTTCCATACATCACGGGATTAATGGCCGTTCATCTTATTATTTGAAAATTGAATGAACAAAATGTTCTACCATCCCGTCATGTCGAGTGAGATCACTCGGAAAGGTACTACAAGCCCTTGAAGTTTAAATAGTTTGGAGTAAAGAAAGAGCTCCACTGGATTACTATCGAATAGTGTCGAATAGACTTAGTGCCTAACTCTATTCTGTTTTGTCGAATGAGTGGGAGAAAATTTGATTAGGTAACTTTAGTGTGGCCCTATTGTCGACCTTTTTTTTTTAACATTTGAATGGCTAATTTATGGCTTCTATCCAGCTTGCTGAGGCCTTCCAACGTGACCATGGCCCATGGAGTGTGAGGATGGAGTGGGCCTGTGTAATGGGCTTATTGTGATGCGATATTACGGCCCGAAAATGTATAACTAGCCTACACTTGATACGATAATAAATTTCTACTCAATTATGTGCTCCACTCTACAACGTCGCACTAGAGCCTAAATCTGAGACGACACCGCTCGATTCTATCCCAGTAGGCGCCGCGCAAGACGACGTCGCACAGGTAGCTCAACCTGAGCTCGTGGTCGCTAAACTTATATCTGAAGAAGACGCAGAGGAAGCTGAACTCCCAAAACGACACCGTATGAGAATCTAGTTCTTTGAATCCGTTTCCTCCGATCACTCGACAGCCTCAGACGACATACAAAAATCCCCGAAACCAGTTCTCTACACTGCCCCTCCCCTCGACAGAGAGCGGACTCGTCGGCGCTGTCGGAGGAACCGATTGTCGCCACTCTTCTGGAACCGATTAGAGTGCTAGGGCTATTGGAGAAGCGTGACTCGACATGAGGTCGGATGGACTGATCGTTGCTTTTCTGGAACCGATTAGGATGTGTCCCAGGTGATGTTGATCTCAATTTATCCATTTGCTTTGAAGCCCCTCCTTGTAACCACTGATATTGGCAATTTTGCGTTTTGTTTCAATTGTTTTTATGGGTTTTGTCTGGAACTTGGTTTTGTTGATTCGGTTGACTGGGGGGGCTGGACGCCTAATAGGTTAGGAGTCGTGTCTCTGGCATGACTGTTTTTGACAACTTCTGGTGCTTGGAGCAGTTGCTATATTGCTCAGTGTAGTGTTGTTGATGGAGCCGTATGCTTGGGAATGGGATTGTTGAATGTATTTGTAGGATCTGGCGTGTCATATTCACTTCCTACGATTATGCTTGATTTCGGTTCTGTCGTAGGAGGGAAACTCTTGTGGTGAAAGAGTATGCTTAGGATACTGCTACGGCAGTTTGAGAGGCTATTTTCAAAAGCATGAAAACCAGAAAGTCTTGATCTTGCTGCTTCCTGTTTAATATTAGTGGTAGAGCAGAGACCGATTGTAAACTTGAGGTAGAGCTACCAGCAAATGCGACCTCACCCGTTCAATCAATCTCAAGAGACAGCTATTTTGCTCCAGTGATGATAGGGTATTCAAGCAAAGTTATGGAATTTTTGATAAAATCCGTAAGTGAAAATGGTTGAAGCTTACATTCATCAATACAACTTATTACTTTGTGGTCTTTAAGAGAGAACGAATAATGGAGTCTAAATCTTTCGCTATAGAAATTGAGTCACAAGGTTTCTCTATGTATAAGGTGTCGTATATGCTTCTTTGAAGCTTTCACTTATTATTGACCTGAAGAAGGTCCATCATGCTACAAACGGATGAGCTCGACGAATGTCATCAAGGTCATCTATGAGTCTACTACCGAGTGGACTTGACTACTAGAGTTAACGAAAGTCCAAGTCATTATTCCCGACTTCTCCAGTCCTAAAGAGGGTTTGGTACCTCATACTACCAACCTTACTCTACAAGACCTAACAAAAGTAATTGTGAGTCTAATGTCGAATGGACCTCATGGAGTTCCAAAATAATTTTCACCCTACCTACTAGATGAAGGTTGGTCGATTGAACCTGTTGTAGGTTCCAATGATTTCTCATTCTAGGCATGATAATTCCATATGTAGTATAGACTTGGGAATGTTGAATCAACGTAGTATGAAAAAGATGACTAACTCTTTATGTCATCTAGGGGAGATAACAACCATTCCCACGTAGTATGGTAAATCATATGCATGAAGTTGTATGTCTAATAGTATTCCAGTCAAGCTAAGTCTTATTTTAACTGATGTCGGATGAGATTTTAAACAAGTGTCAGGTCTCATACGTGGAGTGTCGAGTGAAATCTTTGATAAATACTAAACTATCATTTAATGTCGATGGTGACTAGCTGTGTGTGATATTGTTGATTGAGATATTTCTAATAAGTCTCATGTCATACATTGAAAATGTAGATTGTGCTATTCATTACAGTTACCTAGTTTTAAATTATAGTGTCGACACGAACACCCATAACAAGTATCATATCATAACAACTACTATAAGCCTCGTACTTTAGTGATGTCAACTGAGACATTCTTAAAAACTGTAAGCCATACCTGGTAAGGTTGATAGGGAAGTCCACGCCCAGTCTTCACCCGAGTACTGTCAACCGGAACAATCCTTATGCCAAGTACATTACTCCATTATATGAAGTGAATGGTAATGAGAATGGTTCCATTGGAAGGATGCGACTTGCTCCTGATGTTGGTCCGCGGGACTCCAGTCGAATATAATCTGAATTTGATGGCAATTCATTTATGCCTTCTGAAGGAAATAGGAATCTTCTTAACATCGTCTGAAGAAGGTAATACTTCTTTCACGTAGCCTGATGGGAATGACATCATATCTATGCCATCTAGAGTAGATGATGACCATCCAAACAGTCTTGAATATATGACAATTATGGAGAATACTTCTTGGTTGACTGATAGGATCGTAGATGGAGAGATCTCTGTATGCTTTGAATCGCCAGGGCCCCACGGTGGGCGCCAAATTGTAGACGCTGGTTTTCGCCCGAGGTCCACAATCGAGATTTTGTATAGGGGCACTGGCGATCCTGCAAAACAAAGATGTAGAATGAGCGGGAGCACTGCCCACCGGTGTGGTGGGTGCCGGGGGCACTCCGACGCTCAAGTCAGTGAAGGTACCAAGGAGTTAGAATATGGGAAGTCAAAGGTTGGATACTACCTTGAGCTTCGTAGGGTGCCGTGAGGGCGGTCAGTCGGAGGTGAGATGAGCTTGAGGAGAGAGTAGTATTGAGCTGTGATTATGAGAGATCGAAGTTGAATCCCCTTCCTCTTGGAGTCATATTCCTTATATATCTATGGTATGGTATAGTCATGTGTGTCTTTATTGACTGTCTTTTGATTATCTGCCCGTTAGAACATGGTAACAGTCAACTTAATGAAGTGACATTACTGCTTGCAGGTTGGAACGAATGGCTTGTGGGTGGCATTAATGAGCCTGGGCGTTACGTGGGCCGGTCTCTGGATGGACCTACGGTTACCGGTGTTGGTGTTCATCGGGCCTGGGCCGACATTATGTCTTTGGGGTTTGATTAGGAGGCTTCAGGGGTGCGTCCAGTATTGGATCTGAAGAAAAATAATGAAACTACCCCTGGACCAAATTTGGCCCAAACATCCCCAAGGTTAATAAAAAAAATCATTATCTTAATAATGATTTAATTACACTTATTATGATGTAGTAACTATCTCATAATTATTACAACTTGATTATCTCATAATCATGATTTGATTATCTCATAATCAAAGAATTCTAGAAAATATTAAGTTAAACTAATTTAACACGGTTTTCATTTGTGACAAAAAATATATTAGTAATCTTATTAATAATATATAATATAAGGTGAGCATATTATTAGACAATCTAATTATATTAGGTTTGCTACAGTTAATCGAGCTAGCACGAGGACCAAATGGACCTACGGTTCCAAGCTCCAATAATTCCGAAATATTAATTAAATCATTTAATCAAATATTACGAATTATTAATTTCGCGTTATTCCACTAAAAACTCAAAGTTGAACTCTCGTTACCACAGATGGAAAATATAAGCCGAACAACTTTGGTGTCCATCGATGTAGTAATTACATATAAGAAATAGCCTTTCACGAATATCTCATAAATAGAGCTGGGTCATAAGTCCGTTAAACTCCTCTAAATATTTTATCTCTTAAGCACCATTGATTCTATAATAAATAATTAATTCATAACAATTATGAATATAAAACTTTCTATTCGTAATAGAAGAGTTGAGCTCTCAAATTGTTCAAGTCCTGAATCAATTCTTAAAAGAGATATTCTTCTGCTTCTCATAAGAATGAGCGAATTCCATATCTATGTAAAACGTTCACAGCTTCACACCAAACCATATCCCCAAAATACGTAGTTATTGGTCGGGAATGCAACACCAACCTCACCATAGTAAATCAAAGGACATAACCTGCCATGCATGAGTTCGTAGTATACTCATGATTAAAATTGAATTCATATATGTCCATCTATTAGATAAAATAAATTTCTTCAGTTAACAGATATTAAAAGATATTCATTTTATCTGAGTCCAGTCCTATATGATCTCATCATACAAGGTGCCTCCATTCCCATGTCAGTATATGAACGATCTTGGATCAAGGTCGTCATACAAGTATAAGATGAACTGCAACTATAGATAAATCATAAATAAAGTACCATATTTGTTTGCTCTCTATGGACTATTTAGGTTGCTAACTTCAGAATTATATCCTATTGTGCATCAAACATACACTAAGTCTGAAAGTACAAGAGTAATCAAGGTAAACAAGACAATTGGACAATATGCGATTTAAATCAAACAACTTTGATAAATGAATAATGCATTTATTATTATTACAATAATCAATTCCGTTTACAATACATGAAGCTCTAGGGCGTAAATCCCAACAATCTCCCACTTGAACTAGAGCAAATGGGACATGTCATGTAATCTTAAACCCTTTAGGTGACTTTCAAAAACTTTAGCCAATAAGGTCTTTGTAAACGGATCAGCCAGGTTGTCTGCGGATGGAATCTACGTGATAGTGACATCTCCTCTCTACACTATCTCCCTGATGAGGTGATATTTTCTCTCAATATGCTTACCCATCTTGTGGCTTCTTGGTTCTTTGGAATTCGCCACTGCACCACTATTATCGCAATAAAGTGTGAGTGGTTTATCCATATCTGGAACAACTTTCAGATCTGCCAAGAACTTAGGGAGCCAGACTACTTCCTTAGCTGCTTCACAAGCTACTACATATTCAGCCTCCATGGTGGAGTCAGCAATACAAGATTGCTTTATGCTCCTCCATACTATAACCCCACCACCTAGGGTGAACACTGATCCAGATGTTGATTTCCTAGAATCGACATCCGTCTGAAAATCAGAGTCAGTATATCCTCTTAGGATCATATCCAGACTAGAATATACAAGCATATAATTTCTCGTTCTCCTAAGATACTTGAGAATATGTTTCACTGCCACCCAATGATCTAATCCTGAGTTGGATTGAAACCTATTGACTACTCTCACTGTAAAACAGATGTCCGATCTTGTGCATAACATAGCATACATAAGACTTCCAACTACTGAAGCATATGAAATATGTCTCATCTCCTCAACTCCTTGAGATGTCTTAGGGGACTGTTCCTTAGAAAAATGAATTCCATGTCTGAAAGGTAAATTACATTTCTTGGAATTCTGCATACCAAATCGCACAAGAATCTTGTCGATATAGGATGTTTGAGACATTGCTAATAGCCATTTCTTGCGATCTCGAATGATCTGGATCCCAAGTATATAACTTGCTTCTCCCAAATCTTTCATTTGGAATTGGTTAGGTAGCCAGATTTTCACGTCCGATAATATCTTTACATCATTCCCAATGAGTAAAATATCATCGACGAATAACACAAGGAAAACCACCTTACCATCAATGATGCGCTTGTAGACACAAGGCTCATCGATGTTCTGCTCAAAGTTATAAGACTTGATCGTAGTATCAAACCTTATGTTCTAAGATCTAGATGCTTGTTTGAGCCCATAAATGGACCTTTGCAACTTGCAAACTTTTTGCTCTTGACCTTAGGTTATGAACCCCTCTGGTTGTACCATATAGATACTTTCATCAAGATTGCCATTCAAGAATGCAATCTTGACGTCCATTTGCCAAATCTCATAGTCATAATATGCAGAAATGGAAAGAAGAATCCTGATGGATTTAAGCATGGCTAGTGGCGAGAAAGTCTCTTCTTAGTCAACTCATTCTTTCTGGGTATAATCCTTTTGCACTAGCCTAGCCTTGAAAGTCTGTACTTTCCCATATATTCCTCTTTTTCTCTTGTAGATCCACTTGCAACCTATGAATTTTACTCCATCAGGTTGGTCTACAAGTTCACAGACTGATTTAGAGTACATAGACTTCATCTCAAGGTTCATGGCTTTGAGCCATTCCTCTTTATCAGTATCTTCTATTGCACTACGATAGGTCAATGGATCATCTATACCATCACAAGATGCAACAACTTTCACCTCTCCATTTCTTAGATAGTGTTCAGGTTGTCTTACAACCCTCCCACTACGTCTATGTGATATGGTATCCTGATAAATTTACATATGACTTTCAGATGTAGAAGGTGTTATGTCTTTGTCAACATTTGAAAATGGTGTACTGGTCGTACCAACAAGTAACACTTTATTTCGAGGTTTGAATCTCTCATATAATTCTCCTCAAGAAAGGTAGCATTTGTCGACACAAATACTTTATTATCTTATGGACTATAAAAGAATCCACCCATAGTTTCCTTAGGATAGCCTACAAATAGGCACACATGTGAACGTGGCTCCAACTTATTAGTCTTATTCTTAGCACATGTGCTGGACACCCCCATATATGGAAATGTCGTAAACTAGCTTTACGACCATTCCATAACTCTAAGGGAGTCCAAGGAACAGACTTAGAAGGAACTACATTCAGGATATACATTTTTGTTTGCAATGCATACCCCACAAAAGAACTAGGTAGAGTGCTATAACTAAACATTGATCTCATCATGTCTAGTAGGCCGATTTCTCATTTCTGCAATACCGTTTTTTTGTGGTGTCCTAGATGCTGTGAGTTGTGAAACAATTCCATGCTCATCTAAGAATTCCTCGAAATATCTATTAAGGTATAGAATTTTGATGCTTTTACCTAATTGGTTCTCAACCTCAGTACGATACTCTTTAAACTTTTCAAATGTATCTGACTTATGCTGCATTAGGTAAACATACCCATATCTTGAATAATCGTCAATAAAAGTGATGAAGTATTCATAACCACTTCAGACTTTTACATTCATCGGTCTGCAAATGTCCGAATGTATTAGCTCAAATGTTTCTTTGACTTTTATCCCTTTTTCAGTAAAAGGTCTATTAGTCATTTTGCCTTCTAGACATGATTCGCAGATTGGTAAAGTACCAAGTTTTAATTGATTTAAAACTCTATTTTTAATTAGTCTATCTATTCGGTCAAAGTTAATATGTCTAAGTCTAAGATGCCATAGATATGTGTCATCATGAGAAATCTTTTTCCGTTTTGTTTTAGATTTTTCAATCTTAAACATTTCAATATTAAGCAGTGATTCATGCATTAACGGTCTTAATACATATAGATTACTCTCGGAGTTTCCTGTGGATATTGTTAATCCATTTCTACTAATATTAACTGATTTATTATTAAATGAAATAGAGAAACCACTTTCCATGAGTTTTGTTACAGAAATCAAATTCCTGGGAAAACCAAGAATATAAAACACATCATTCAAACACAAATAACTTTTATTAAAATTCAAATTGGAAACTCCCACTGCTCTAGCTGAAACATCATCCCATGTCCCAACTCTCATGGTAAAGCTACCTTCAGCAAAGTCATTCCATGAGTCAAGAAGCTGCAAAGAACAACAAACATGGTTAGTGGCACCAGAATCAACAATCCAAGCGGATTTATCATCCTCTACTGAAAGAGACTCAATAACAAGTAAATCATATTTACCTGTATTCTTCTTCTCTTTCAGCTTAGCTAAGTATTTCAGAAAATTCCTTTTCCAATGCCCTTATTGTTCACAATGGAAATATTTTCCTTTAGCATTGGCACCCTTAGAGCCTTTGTTGTTTTTCTTCTTTTTCATTAGTTTTGCCTTAGCCTTCCAATTGTCTTTCTTCTTCTTCTTTGCAGATTTAGAAGATTCGGTAACATTTGCCTCAACATTGGACCTACGAGGACCCATCATGACAGACTCGTAATTGGTGAGCTCATTTAGCAATTCAGTCAACGTAAAAGTCAACTTGTTCATAGAATAATTACTTTTAAACTGCAGGAAACTCTTCAGAAGCGTTTCCATGATCATAGTCATCTGGCTTTGCATATTTATATGTGCACCATGAATTTCAGCCATATTAAGATGAGACATCATCCTTAACACATGGTCTTGGACTGATGTACCTTCCTTTATTCTAGCGGTCAATACAGAGACTATTGCCTCATGTTGTTACCGGTCTGAAGGCTGCCCAAACATGTTATGTAAAGACTGTATAATCAATGATGCTGTCGCCATAGGCTCATGCTGTGCAGCAAGAACCTCTGACATGGATGCTATCAAATAGCTATGGGCTTTCTCATCGGCCTTAATCCAGTTATTATAGGCATTACGTGTAGCTCTCCCAACATTTGGGGTTGGCTCAGGAGGATATTCCCCTATTAGGACAAACTTAAGGTCTTCACAAACCAAAATAGCATTCATGTCACTTTTTAATTTAACATAATTTTCCCCAGTTAATTTTTCTTGTTGTTTGAGAATTGAAATAATTACAGATGCCATGTCTGAAAAATAATAAACGCACATTCAATCATTCATTCATCGCATATTTGAATTGTCAAACTTTAAGGCATAAAATTAAACATGATGCATGATCAATGTATAATGAATTAGAAACCTAAAAGAATTACTATGCCACGATTATCTATCATCCCACAAATAAGTACCGTCGTAGGGTAGGTCAAATATTCACATGATAGATTGAGATATTCTCAATTGATTAATATATTTGAAATAAATCTTATTCCTATATTAATCAACTACCGTTATTTTGATCAATGAAGCTTTGATTAACAACTTAATCATTCCTCTGTGAGTGTGACCCATTATTTGGGAACCTTTGGACTTAACTAGTCAAGTGCCTTCGTAGGGTAGGTGAAATCACCAGATACATCTAGAGTCCCTATCCTTTCGGAATCCAAACATGATATTGACCCAAAATGGACATCATCTATAGGGGACGGGAGTAAAGCCGTGTTGAGGCGCCTTTTGAATCTCACGTTTCTGGATAACAATGGAGATCGTGAGATATATTGTGGTATACCCCTCTCCCACTCACTATTTTAAAGTGTGAGGTTTCTATCTCACTAGTTTCTAATATATTAAGATTATGCTCGGCTAAAAACATATATTTATTAATACTAGTGGATTATTAGTGATCTAACCAATTTTAACTTTTAAAATTTTATTCACTAATCCCGATTAGTCTCTTCTAATCTATTACTTAATTAAACTAATTTAATCAAGTTGCTATAGTGATCTAATCAAT
This sequence comes from Zanthoxylum bungeanum, assembly GCA_019454045.1. NCBI lineage: Eukaryota > Viridiplantae > Streptophyta > Magnoliopsida > Sapindales > Rutaceae > Zanthoxylum > Zanthoxylum bungeanum. The sequence goes on along the minus strand of SKCR01038535.1, from coordinate 38,905 downwards.
TTAACTATTAAGTTATTAGTCCACTATATAGGTTTTAAAATTTAGAATTCAACGAACAGACCAAATTTCATTAAACTATTTAATTGATAAAAGAACATTATTTATTCCAAAGGTACGTGGTATTGTATCCCGAGTGCAGACCATATTACCGTCCATTCGGAATCGGCTATAGAATTTACGTCCGATTTTCCATCCGATATACCAAGGAAAATAATGTACTCATAAGGTCCATTTGTATTAAAACTTGAATTCATAATTTTTGAACCTTTAAACCAATTAATCTTATTAATCCGTTTGCATGCATCTCATATTCTTATTTAAATTTTAAATTACATAAAATCATATTTTATAACTAGAATATCATGCATGTCTACATGTTATGACATATGAAAATGCAAGAGTAGGCACCCTAGGCTATATGACATATTAATAAACATTTTAAAAACTTATACATTCACCTAGATGCCCAAATATGGGCGTCGCGATGTCCAAAAACCCGTAACTTCAAAATTATCAGGTCTGTGGCACGTCGAGACGTAGACTATTACGAGTCGCGACGCGCACGCAGCTGATTCCAGTAGCTATCCAGTAGCTCAAAATGTGCAGCGTAGCGACGCGCGCCTGTTTCCAGGGGCAGTAATTTCAAAAAATATACACATTACAAATTACGTTAACCGGGCTCTTATTTGTCTTTACTAATCTAATTAGTACAACAAATCCTAGGCATCTATTGGTCTTCAAATCTTGCTCCATGGTGTGTTATTGAGTTATTTGCGGAATAGGTTCGTAATGAGTCCTTCGCGGCATTGGCTCCTCCAAGTTACAAATAGGGTTACATAATGGACTTATTACAAAGGAAAGAATATGACCTCATGGTCTTATATTCCCAATACTAAAAAATAAGAGCCGGAAAAATTAACGATCAACGCAATACATTCATCACATGAATCAAAGTAAACATTCATCACATGAACATTAAAAACCATTCATCTCATGAATCTAATTGTGCCTACTCATCACAACATGTAATTAATAATCTATATCTAATATAAATTATTAAAATCGAAAACTTTAAAGGAAAAAGGTTAAGAACACTTTTCAACCTTAAGCTCTTGATGCCAATTGTAGGAAACGACTTTTCTTAGCGCAACGGAAGTTGCTAATGTGGGCACCGGCTCTGGTATGGACCTTTAAAATTTTCTTTGCCTTCTCCTTTTGTTGTTGCCGAATTCCTCCAACATTTGGAGAATAGATGTTACTCATTTGATGTAGATGAGTTTCCTTTGATGTCCAACACTTGGATCAACCACCCGACCTTCCAAACTATGACTCGAAACTAACAAATCGAAGTGTGGGCTTCACTCACAAAGATAAACCTCTAAACTTTTTAGAGAAGTATAAAACAAACTCTAAACAATTTAGAGAATGAAGTTATATTGTCACAAAATGTTTTTGGCTTTAGAAAGATATAATGAAGAAGATCAAGTATATAATTCACACTTTTTTCTTTTACTTCTCAACACTTGAGAAAATAAATTTTTCTCTCTAACTCTCTCACAACTATTGTGAATGTTTTTCAATTTTCTCTCTCAATTTGTGTGAATTGATTCAACTATTGAAAGAGTGGAGATGGTAGAGATAATATTCTCTTCCAAAAGCCAACCACCTTTGTCATTAAGCATCTAATGCTTTCTTGCAATGGCAAACACATTAATGTGAAGGTCATACCAAAGCATAAGAAATATTTAGCTAATGACAAAATCATTAGGTGTATACATACCACCTAATCGATATAATAAGTTGGAGAGCATGGTGAGCCATTTGGCTATGTCCCTAAGGTTAATAAAAAAAATATTATCTTAATAATGATTTAATTACCCTTATTATGATGTAGTATTTATCTCATAATTATTACAAACTTGATTATCTCATAATCGAAGAATTCTAGAAAATATTAAGTTAAACTAATTTAACATAGTTTTCATTTGTGACAAAAAATATATTATTAATCTTATTAATAATATATAAATATATATTATTAGACAATCTAATTATATAGGTTTGCTACAGTTAATTGAGCTAGCATGGGGACCAAATGGACCTACGGTTTCGAGCTCCATTAATCCTGAAATATTAATTAAACTCTTTAATCAAATATTACGAATTATTAACTTCGTGTTATTCCACTAAAAACTCGAAGTTGAACTTTCATTATCGTAGATGGAAAATATAAACCGAAAAACTTCGGTGTCCATCGATATAGTCATTACATATGGATATAGCCATTCACGAATATCTCATAAATAGAGACGGGACATAAGTCCGCTGAACCCCTCTAAATATTTTATCTCTTAAGCACCATTGATTCTATAATGAATAATTAATTCATAAAAATTATGAATATAAAACTTTCTATTCGTAATAGAAGAGTTGAACGCTCAAATTGTTCAAGTCCCGAATCAATTCTTAAAAGAGATATTCTTCTGCTTATCATAAGAAGGAGTGAATTCCATATCTATGTAAAACATTCCCAGCAGCACACCAAACCATATCCCCAAAATACGTAGTTATTGGTCGGGAATGCAACACCAACCTCATCATAGTAAATCAAATGACATAGCCTGCAATGCAAGAGTTCATAGTACACTCAGGATTAAGAACGAATCCATATATGTCCATCTATTAGATATAATGAATTTCTTCGGTTAACAGATATTAAAAGATATTCAATTTATATGAGTCCAGTCCTATATGATCTCATCATACAAGGTGCCTCCATTCCCATGTCACTACATGAATGATCATTGATCAATGTCGTCATACAAGTATAAAATGGACCGGAGCTATAGATAAACTACAAACAAAGTACCCTCTTTGTTTGCTCTCTATGGACTATTTAGATTACTAACTTCAGACTTAAATCCTCTTGAGCATCAAACATACCATAAGTCTGAAAGTACATGAGTAATCAAGGTAAACAAGACAATTGGATAATATGCGATTTAAATCAAACAACTTTGATAAATGAATAATGCATTTATTATTATTACAATAATCAATTTTGTTTACATTACCTGAAGCTCTATAGAATAAATCCCAACAATAACTTCTTCCGAGTAATGTATTTTGTCATGCACGTTAGTACTCTAACTCTAATGCTTAAGTCTGTCTTCAAATCAACTATCAATGGTCTTTTGAAAAGTGAATTTGACTTGGGTAAATAATATCTTTTGGAAAGTGTATATTCAAAGTATGTTTTATTATTTTGTGTTTAGGATTAATTGACCACGACCTTTCTTGGATTTATCAATTGATAGGTGTATAAACACACACGTAACGCAAGCGCATGTATCGCTCAAGTATTATAAAATGTATCGATCCCACCATGACTTAATACCTAAGCTATCAATTTATGAAGTTAAATGTCTACGGGTATCTAATTGATTGATTGTTGGTTGGATGATGATTTTTATCTGAAACAAGTAAATCAAACAGTGCAAAAGTAAATTTAAGGAAAAATCAATATTATAAAGCTATCTAGGGTTGTGAATCCTTCAATATCTTTTAAAGATGAAGTGATTATCTCATATTTGTGCAATATATCGGTTTATTAACCTGGAACACGAAAATATGCAAAAGCCTATGTCGATGGTCGGATGCAAACACCCAAAGTAACCCAATTAATCATATGTCTATGTTAACCAAGTTACCTGAATTCATTAAGATTAAGTTCCAATTATGTCTACCCCCGCCCGACAGGTATATGTCTATCCTGGAAGGAAATCTACCTAAGGGATATCTACCCTAAGGTGAGATCGTGAGCTATTGAGTCTAAGGCTGAAACCTAAAATCCCTTTGTCAAGTTCATTTTAAGTTTACCAAATCATTCTTATTAGTGGCCAATTAATAAGAAGAATTAAGATTAAGACTCAATAAATAAACCAATATATTACCCAAGACATAAAATAACCAACTAATAAACCGGTGATATTGGAATTCATCATAACCCCAGATACGGTATTTAGTTACAACACATATCTAGGATTATTAAAAACTTAAATAAAGAAAATGACATAAAATAAACTTGAATATTAAAAAGGTAAAATAAAACAATGAAATAAAATGTTGGGGGTTAGAGGATCCACTTTTATTATTTCTAATTTAGAAATCTCCCTTATTATAATATATAAATCTGCATGACTTTACCAACCGACCATATAGGCGGTATCCTGAATAAGTCAGATTTTTAATTAATTCCAACCGACCATAAATGCGGTATCTAATTAAGTCAGGTTAAAATCAAATTAATTAAGTCCAACCGACCATAAAGGCGGTATCCCATTAAGTCAGGTTTTAAGATAGTTTATATATTAGAATTAAGGGAGATTAATCTAAATTATAATAATAAAAGCTTTACCTTTCACCTCAGCAGAGGGAAGTTACCTACTCATATTTTAAAGTAAAAGAAAGAAAGATTTATTGCTTAAAATAAAAATTAAATACAAGAAAGCTGTAAATAAACAAACAAGATACCATCTTCTTAGTATTTTTAAGGAAATCCCCAGAAGAAAGTATGAATTTTTCAAATGAAATCGGCCTCAATTATAATAATAAACTGCGAGTCGCGACGCGTGAAGCTTACGTGGCGTGACGCGCATCGATGCTTGACACATGGCACACGGCTTTGACGAGATGTTTGTTAGTGTTCCTAGAACATGCTAAGGATCTCTAATCATGATTCGGTGTGTGAATATTCAAAGAAGTTACGGAAGACTTACATTGATCGGATTTGATGAATGTATGAAGTTCAAAACTTTTAATCCTTTGTTGAAGCTCCAAGCATGATTTGTGTTCCAAACTCAAGGAATTGGTTTCCCTATCACCTTGATTCACTCTTGGAAGTGCTATCTCACTTGAATTTTTGCAACAAAAATTATATTTGAGAGGGAGAAGCTCTCGGCTTTGAGGGAAAGGGAGAGAGATAGTGATTTGTTTTGTGTATTTGATTTTCTAAAATCTATTACCATTTACCAAAATCCAATTTTGGTATATGTCATTCCAAATGATTAAAATAAACAAAGTGTGTTGAGATTGGTTAGTGTGTTGAAGAAGCAATATAATTCGTTCACTCAACCTTAACCACTTCCATCACTAATCATTAGTCAAACTAGTTGATGTAAGTCAAGTGGGTCCCACCACTTGTAAATTCCGAATTTAAGTCGAACAATCCAACACGCAACTCCGCTCGGGCCCGGGTTCGTTTAATTCCGAATTAACGAATTTTCCATTGCGATATAATTAAATCCAATTTAATTAAATAATTATGCCTTGCAAAATTATTATTAAAGTCGCTTACGAATTAATTTTGTTCGAGTCGAATGTCATCGGTGAATCTTTGGGAAGCGACCCATGAGATTCCTGGATATATTGGCAGTAAATTCGGTCGTTGGACTATCCTAAAACGTGCGTACCCCGTACCACGTTCTTACCAATTTACAAGACATGGTTGGCTTCTAGCAAAGCACCGTGCCTACCCAATTCTCCAGAAATATTCTTTTAAGGAATACATAATCTTTATCAAGCGTAGTATACTAAGTATTGCGTATTACGATCCAATATCGGTATGTCACATGTTAGGCCTGAGGCTGGAATTGTGTCTGCCCCGTACGGAGTATATATCGGATCACTAGCAACTAGTCTCTTTAATCGGATAATCATGACCTTGTCATATTATCCTGATAGTTGCAACGTAATAGAGTACCAGTTCTGTATCACTGCGTGATCATCATCTCCATATGACTGAAGTGACACTTCCATCTTGACATCACACCCAATACACTACGATTCTCAATAAACCTAAAAGAGGCGTACACAGAACCTGTTAAAGTCCCGGACGACCAAAACCAAAGCGTACTGATTGTCGCAAGTATTAGCGATGCAAGTCTCAGGTTAAGACCAAATACACATACCCTGATTCAGATTCCCATAGACACATAGTTATACTACCAATGGGATTCCGAGGGTTCTATCTAGAGCGAAGCTGTTTCCGTACCATCGGTAAACAGATCCTCCTATTACACTTGCATGAGTATCCAATACCCAAATATATGAGAACTATGCCGTTACGCTTCCATAACGCGCACAAGTGCAATACTAGTCTATTCTGTATTATCGATGTCCAGTCTCGATAATACTACGACTAGGGATAATTAATGATTAAACCTTACGTGGATTGTTACTGTCTCATATCTTATTAATCCAGATTTAATCATAAGGAATTTTATCATTTATATATTCAAGTAATCTAATTACAAAATGATAAAATAACAATTTCTTTTTTCACATAGTTAATTTGTACAAAAACCACAATGTCTTTTACAAATAGTGATGCTATGGGTCATAATTGTCCAACAATCTCCCACTTGGCCTATAACCAATCACTCAAGTATCTAACACCTGAACTATGTACATGTCGCTCAAACTTTTATTGAGAAATAGCCTTCGTCAACGGATCTGCAATATTGTGATCTGATGCGACCTTCTCGATCTTTACATTGCCACGATGTATGATCTCACGAATCAGATGGAAAAGTCGAAGTACATGCTTGGATCGTTGATGAGACCGTGGTTCCTTAGCCTGCGCTATAGCTCCGTTATTGTCACAATACAAAGGAATGGGCTCAGCTGCTAACAGAACTACTCCTTTTCCAATTAGGAATTTACGGATCCAAACTGCCTCTTTTGCTGCCTCAGCTGCAGCGATATATTCCGCTTCTGTTGTTGAATCGGCAACAGTCTCTTTCTTGGAAGATTTCCAGCTCACTGCTCCGTTGTTCAAACAAAATATGTACCCAGATTACGACTTACAGTCGTCTTTATCGGTTTGGAAACTTGCATCGATAAACCCAGTTACCTCGAGTTCTCCATCTCCATAGATTAAGAAAGCATCCTTAGTTCGTCTAAGATACTTAAGGATGTTCTTAACGGCAACCCAGTGACCATCACCTGGATCGGCCTGATAGCGACTACACATGCTCAAAGCATACGAGACATCAGGTCTCGTAAATATCATGGCATACATGATCGATCCGACTACTGAAGTGAACAAGATCTGACTCATTTTGTCTCTCTCATCTTGAGTTTTAGGACACATGTCCTTAGATAGATAGATGTCATGTGACACTGGAAACTGTCCCCTCTTAGACTGATCCATGTTGAATCTCTTCAACACTTTGTCAAAATATGAGCTCTGGGAGAGTCCAAGCATTTTTCTAGATCTATCCCGGTAGATCCTTATTCCTAGAATAAAAGCTGCTTCTCCCAGATCTTTCATGGAGAATTTTAATGAAAGCCAAGCTTTCACCGATTGTAGCATGGGAATTTCATTGCCAAGAAGCAATACATCATCTACGTAAAGGACAATGAATGTCAGTGCGCTCCCACTAACATTCTTCTATACATAAGGATCATCTTTGTTTTGAACGAAATCATATTCTTTTATGATCTCATCAAAACGTTGGTTCCAAGAACGAAATGCTTGCTTTAATCCATAAATAGATCGATTTAACTTGCAAACCTTGTTTGCATGTTTTAGTACGACAAAACCATCAGGTTGTTACATATAAACATCCTCCAAAAAGTTTCCGTTAAGGAAAGAGATTTTGACGTCCATCTGCCATATTTGATAATCGAAATATGCATCAATAGCAAGCATTATCCGAATGGATTTAATCATGGCAACAGGTGAAAAAGTTTCGTCATAGTCGACACCATGTCGTTGACGATACTCTTTCTCTACAAGCCTAGCTTTGTACGTTTGTATATTGCCATCCATGCCAGTCTTCTTCTTGAAGATCCATTTACAACCAATAGGCTTTACGCCTTCTGGTGCATCAACCAGTGTCCAAAATTGGTTGGTATACATGGAATCCATTTCAGACTTCATGGCTTCTTGCGATAAAGCGGAGTCGATACCTTGTATCGCTTCCTCATACGTAGCCGGCTCATTATCCTGAATAAAATTAATATCTATGTGAGGTGAGATCAGAAACCCATAACTCTCAGGTTTTTTCTGACTCTCTCTGATCTACGCGGTTCTTGTGCATTAGAAGATTGTGGTATAGTTTCATCCCTGATGAACTATTCGTGTTCCGTTAAGGAATCGGTGCCATGAACAGTATCACTTCGATTTTCATTGAGTTCTACTTTCCTCCCACTTACAACTGCATTTAGAAAAACCCTTTCGAGGAAAACCGCATGTAGAGCAATAAATACCTTGTTCTCTTGTGGGTTGTAGAAGTAATATCCTTTGGTTTCCCTATGATAACCTACAAATAGGCACTTATCCGATTTGGGTTCTAGTTTGGTATCATCCAAACGTTTAACGTATGCCCAACATCCCCAAATCTTAGGGAATGAGAAACCCGGTTTCTTTCCTGTCCATATTTCATATGGATTCTGTTGAACAGACTTTGACGGAACCTTATTCAAAATAAGTATTGCACTATTCAATGCATATCCCCATAAGGAAATTGGTAGCTCAGTGCAACTCATCATAGACCTTACCATATCCAACAAAGTTCGGTTTCTCCGTTCGGACACACCATTTAATTAAGGTATTCCAGGAGGAGTCCACTGTGAAAGAATACCATACTCTTTCAAGTAATCAAGAAACTCATTGCTTAAGTATTCTCCACCACGGTCCGACCGTAATGTTTCAATACTTTTGCCGGTCTGTTTTTCTACTTCGTGTCGAAACTCTTTGAATTTCTCAAAATTTTATGACTTGTGTCTCATAAGATACACATAACCATAACGCGATGCATCATCCGTAAAGGTTATGAAGTATTCATATCCACCTCTAGCCTGGCTAGACATGGGCCCACATACGTCACTATGAACGAGGGCTAACAGTTCGGTGCCCGTGCACCTTTACCGCTAAAAGGTGTTTTAGGCATTTGGCCGAGAGAGAGGGAGAGAAGAGTGGAGAAAGTGTTTTGGTTTTGTGTATCTAATACACTTATTTGAATTTCCAAAAATCAAATACCAAAATTTTCTTTCAAAAAGTCAAGGCATTAAAGCCATCTAACTATACCCATCACTTAATGAATAGTGACCGGTTGTCAATCACTCAAAGTGACTAGACATCACATCAATTGATTGACTAGTGATTTGACGCTTGATGTGACTTGTGGCCGCACTTGAATTCGAAATGTGAGTGCGTCCGCAAACACTCCCGGGCTCGGGTTCGCTAATTCCAAATTAACGAATTTTCCGTTGCGACGTAATTAAATAATTATGCCTAGCAAAATTACTATTCACATCGCTAATGAATTAATTCTAAATTAACTCGTTAGCCCGAATTAAAATCTAATTTTAATTCAGCGTCGAAATCCAATTTCATATAATATATCGAATATATTATTTTATCGATTAATTCCAAATTAATCGTTTTCTCTCTTTAAATGATATTTTATCCCAGATAAAATATCTTCGTAATTAATCCCAGATTAATTTTCTCTCTCATCTAATTAATCCCAGATTAATTAAGTGCGAGTCATACGTCATCGGTGAATCTTTGGGAAGCGACCCATGAGATCCCCAGATATGTTGGCAGTAAATCCGGTCTTCGGACTATCCGAACACGTACGTACCTAGTACTACGTTTTTACCGATTTACAAGACAAGGTTGGCTTCTAGCAAAATGCCATGCCTACCCAATTCTCCAGAAATATCCTTACAGGAATAAGTGATCTATATCAGACGTAGTATACGTAGTATTTCGTATTACGATCCAGTATCAGATGTCACGTGCAAGGCCTGGGGCTGGAAATATGTCTACCCCGTATGAAACACATACCAGATCTCCGGTAACTAGTCTCTATATCGGATAAACATGACATAGTCATTTTATCCCGATGACTGCAGTACATAAGAGAACAAGTTCCGTATCCTACGTGATCATCATCTCAACTATGACTGGAGTGATACTTCCATCTCGACATCACACCCAATACACTACGATTCCCAATATACCTAGAATAGGCGTACACAGAACCGGTTAAAGCCCTGGATGACCAAAACCAAAGTATATTGATTGTCGCAAGTATTAGCGGTGCAAGTCTCAGGTTAAGACCAAATACACCTACCCTGATTCGGACTTTCATAGACACATAGTCATACTACCAATGGAATTCCGAGGGGTCTATCCCGAGCGAAGCTGTTTCTGTACCATCGGTAAACACAACCTCATACTACACTTGCATGAGTATCCTATACCCAAATATATGAGAACTATGCCGTTATGCTCCCACAATGGGCACAAGTGTAATACTAGTCTCTTCCGTATTATCGATGTCCAATCTCGATAATACTACGACTAGGGATATTTAATGATTAAACCTTCGTGGATTGATACTGTCTCATATCTTATCAATCCGGAACTAATCATATGGACCTTCTATCATTTATACATCTTGGTAATCTAATTACAAATGATAGAAGAGCAATTTCCTTTGTCACATAGTTAATTTGTACAACAACACCATGATCTGTACAAATAGTGACGCTATGGGTCATAACTGTCCAACAATCTTCCACTTGGCCTATAGCCAGTCACTCAAGTGTCCTACACTCGAAATATCTACGGTTCGCTCAAACTTCTGCTGAGTAAATGCTTTCGTCAGCGGATTTGCATGATTATTATTTGATGCGATTTATTCGATCATCACATCGCCACGATGTATGATCCGAACGAATCAGATGAATAGTGAAGTATATATCTGGATCGTTGATGAGACCATTAATTCTTTAGCCTGTGGTGTAGCCTAGCTCAGCTGCTAACATAACTATATCTAATCTAATTAGATTATTATCAATCCAGAAGGCTTCTATTGCTGCCTCAGCTGCAACAATAATCCACTTGTGTTGTTTATTCGGTAACAGTATCTTGCTTTGAAGATTTCCAGCTCATTGTTCCGTTATTCAAACTCTATAATACATTTGTTATGACTAATAGTCGTTTTTATCGGTTAGGAAACTTGCAGCAGTGAACCCAGTCACTTCAAGTTCTCATTCTCCATAGTATAAGACAACATCCTTAGTTCCTTTAAGATACTGAAGGATGTTTTTAACATCAATCCAATGACTATCACTTGGATTGGCCTGATTGTGACTCCATATGCTCAAAGCATATGAGACACCAGGTCGCGTAGATTTTTCAATGTACGTGTTCTCGGAGAGTATCAACAACTTTAAATCTATCCCAGTAGATCTTTATTAATAGAATAAAGGTTGTTTCTCCTAAGAATTCTACAGAGAATTTTTCATGAAAGCCATGCTTTCACTGATTGTATTATGGGAATGTCATTTCCAAGAAATAACATGTCATCATTACTTAGGACATTCATTGTCAGTGCGCTCCCACTAACCTCCTTATATACACAAGAATCATTTTCCTTTTGAATTAAATCATATACCATTATGATTACATCAAAACGATAATTTCAAGAACACAATGCTTGCTTCAATCCATCCATGGATCGAATAACCTGCAAACCTTGTTTGCTAGTTATGGTACGAAAAAACCGTCAGGATGTTATAAACATCCTCCAAAAGATTTCCGTTAAGGAAAGCGGTTTTGGCATTACAGCTGCCATATTTCATGAATGAAATATGCAACATCAGCAAGCATTATCCAAATGGATTTAACAATGGCAACAAGTAAAAGGTTTCGTCGTAATCGACACAATGTTGATGACGATACTTTTTCGCTACAAGCCTAGCTTTGTACGTTGGTATGTTGCCTTCCTTGAAGACTTATATAGTACCAATAGGCACAATGCCTCGCGGTACATCAACTAGTATCCAAACTTAGTTGATATACATGGAATCCATTTTGGATTTCATGGCACTTTGCCATAATAAGGAGTCGATACCTTGTATCACTTCCTCATACGTAGTCAGTTCATATCCCTCAATAAGATTGACATCTTTATGAGGTGAGATCAGAAACCCATACCCCAGGTTGTTTTCTGACTCTCTTCGACTTACGTGGTTCTTGTGTATTCGAATATTACTGGTATAGTTTCATCCATGATGAACTATTTGTGTTCCAATAGGATTTGGTGCCTGGAATAGTATTACTCCGATTTTCATCGAGTTTTACTATCCTCCCACTTACCACTACATTTAGGTATTCCTCTTACGAAAACCGCATGGCGAGCAACAATTACATTGCTCTCTAGTGAGTTGTATAAGTACTATACTTTGGTTTCCCTAGGATAACCCACAACTTAGGCACTTATCCAATTTGGGTTCTAGTTTGGTATCATCCTAAAATATGCCTATCATTCCCAAATCTACAGGAATGAGAAAGCCCAGTTTCTTTCCTGTTCATATCTAATATGGTGTCTGTCAAATAGATTTTTATGGAACCTTATTCAAAATAAGTTTTGCACTGTTTATGCTTATCCTTTGAAGGAAATTGTAGCTCAGAGCGACTCATGATTAACCTTATCATGTCTAACAAAATTCGGTTTCTCCGGTCGGAAACACCGTCAAATTGACGTGTTCAAGGAAGAGTCCTCATTGAAAGAATACTATACTCTTTCAAGTATTTAAGAAACTTATTGCTTAAATATTTTCATCATGGTCTAACCGTGATGGTTTTATACTTTAGCCGATCTGTTTGTTTATTTCATGTCGAAACTATAAAAGTTCCGAATTGTGTTTCTAAGGAAACACATAACCATAACGTGATGCCACATCCGTAAAGGTCACGAAACATTCATATCCACATCTAGCCTAGCTAGACATGGGCCCACTTACGTCACTATGAACAAGGGCTAACAGATCGGTGGCACTTAACACTTTTACCAAGTAAAAGGTGTTATAGGAACTTTGCCTAATAAACAAGGTTCGTAGACTTTATTTGAATATAATCAAATCAGTCCTAGTACCCACTCTTCGAAAGTGTGGATATACGAGTCTTTTTAAATTGTGTCATAGACAACAATGCCACATTAAGTCTCAACTGATTTACTCAGTTTGAGCTATTTGTTTGTCATGTTATATGTTTGAGATTTATTTATATTCAAAATATAAATGTTGTTATTCACATCTAATGTGTTTATCTCAATATCATCTTTATAAAATAAAACACTTTAGTGTTCTAGAATATAAAGGTATACCCGCAACGGGTTAAACCCTGATATAGAGATAATGTATCTAGTCAAACTAGTTACATTGTAACAGTTTCCTAATTTAAGTACACACCCGAAGGGTAGTTCCTAAACTTAGGTTTCTACGGTTAAAACAGCGACTTTCGTCCCGTTCTCAATTCGCAGATTAATCTCAACTGAAGTCAGTATCCTGCTTATAGCAGATTCTGCACACCAGTACATATTTATGTACCACATTTACTATCTAAAATCCAATTTTAATACTAGCAGTGAACACGTTTATGACAAACATATTTGAAGTCGGAGTCTTACACCGTCTTCAATTCCTTCATGTCTGCCTTGTCCATACGGCAGTCACGCTTCCGTGTCCCCGTTTGCCATAATTTAGGCAGACATATTGGGATATGTCCTTTGTCTTCCCAGAAGATTATAATGACTTTGCCTTTGCCCCTTTTCAGACTCCAGAAGTCTCTGGCCAAGTCTTGGCCTTCTGGAATGTCGAAATAAGATGCGCCTTGCGCTTCTTGCCTTATTGCAAACTTTGGCTTTGTCTCCTTGAGAATAGCCATTAACTCTCCAAGAGTTTTCTATTGCAATTTGTACTTCTAAGATCTAAGGATAGATCTATGAAGATCCTTTAATTTTATTATCATACTATAGGGATCTAATCCTTAGTTTTGACTAAGAAATTAAGGAGTCTATTTGGCAAGCATAATGGATTAAGCACTAAAGTTATCATCACATGAATATTCCAAATATCATGTTCTACTATTTGCTTAACTACGGGCTTAGGCCTAAGATGTTATTTTATCAAATAAAGTAACTTCTCAGTATTCAGGACTATCCTGATGCATTATTCCCAATTTGAAAATTAAGTTTTAAATACATTTTCACCCAGGATTATTTTAAACACTAATCTTTCAATTATCTTGATTCTAATAGTCCAACTATTTAATCAACGATTTTAGGTACAATTTATTATAATGATTACTATAGTCCAACTATATAATCAACTATAATTTAAATGATTAAAGTCAATTATATTGATTACTATAATCCAATTATAAAATCAACTATTAATTGAAATAGTTTGAATACAGTCCAACTATTTATTAAAACAACATTAATTATTAGTCCAACTAATAGATTAATTTATTGACGAATAATTTGTAATGAGCGCGTATGGCAAGTAACTAAACGAGTATTGCAAATTTAATACTTGCCTTCCACTATTTTTCTGCGAGCCTCTAACCCTCTGTGGAGTACTCGGGAAACCTTATTTCCTAGTGGGCTAGGATCCCGTTAAACAACACACAATCTTGACTTTGGCCAACAAATTGTATGATAATTAACTAGGTAGATCTCTAAGATCAATTGGATCCCATCCAAATCCTAGATCCAGTAGGTGGACATCCAAGTCCGAAACATATATCTTATATATGCCAATATATCCAATATATTGCCTAACCTTTTTCCTCTGAATCAACTAAGCCTTGGCTTTGGCACAACAAACTTAGTGATCCCAGTTAAGCGGAACCCATTGACCTTGGAAAGCTTCGTAATCAATGTCGATGGACAAGAAGTGATCTTGACTTTGGCCAACAAATCACAACTCGGACAAGACACCGATATGGAACAAAGCCTTCATGATTCAAACACATCCTCGACGGACAAAGGTCTTGACTTTGGCCAACAAACCAATGCCAGTCTTGGATCTTGAGTAAGAATCACTCAATGGAAGGAAAAACGATTAATATGATGTTGAGGGTTTTTCGCGTGTAATTGGCAACCAATTAATTATCTTTGTTAAGGTCTCATCATCATACACCCTTAAACATGCATTCTAAACACATAATAAGGCGCATATAAATAAATATAATAATGATATGCGGATGGATACTTAAACATTGTTCCTAGAACAAATCTCTCACTTTCCTCTCTCCCGCTAGCACAAGTATTACTTCTACCCGTTACATAACACTTCTAAAGAAACCTCATTTACATTGAGGGGAATACGTGAGCAGAAAAATACAAAGAGTAAGGAGGTAATAGGCTGGACACGCATGTCCAATTAATAAATTCTAAATTTATTACAAAAATTTCCAAAATTGCCTTCACTCATCTAATATCCATCCGATATACATTATTCATGCATCGCAACCATGTATTCACACAAGCATGTTATCAATCAATCTAATCCAATTAATTAATCTGAATATTAATGACCATCCAATGTTCAAACAACGATTTGATTTTGCGCGAGTCAAACTCGTTTTGCGAATAAGTACTCAAAGTACGAATTCTTGAATTAAATTAAACTACAACATTAAATCCAATTTAATATGCATTTAATACTAATTCACTATTTAATTCCAAATTAAATATTACACTTTATTCATGAACTTTTACGACTTAGATTCTAAATCTAACCGTTACGGGTCTCAAAGTCCGATTAACATCCAATGTTAATTTAATTTAAAGTCCAATGGGATTTTAATTAATTTCTAAGGCATGGACTTTTGGTCAATATGGGTCAAACCCAAATACCAAAGCTCATTTAAGGAATCACCCTTATTTACCAAGAAACCAATTTAGGCCCATTAGGCCCAATTAAATATTAAAGGTCCATTAGTCATAATTGGACTTTATGGATATGGTTTTGGGCCCAATTGGATCCAAACAATTTAGCCTAAACCCATCTTGGTACAACCAAGCCCAATTAGCCCAATTACAACATTACAAGCCTAATTTCCAAAATAGGCCCAATTAATTAAATTATCAAATTCCAAATTTTATAACTCAATTAACCAAAGTGTATTGTCATAATTAATTACCCAAATTAACATTTCCAAAATACAAATTTGTACAATTAATTATGCTCAACATGATCAAAACATGTCCAACACATTTTAATCAAAAATCAAACCCATTTCATGCTTCACATGTATCGGTATTTTGGGGATTTACATGTCCAATTCGGTTTCAATCAAATTAAATCCAAAATAAATATTACCCAATGTTTTCCAACTCATCCAATGATCAAAAAACACAAAAATACCAAGACATTTAGGGCACTAAAGATTCGGCCAAGCCAATCAAATTGGGGAAAAATGATCCAATCAACTTTTCATGAAATTGATCCAATACAACTTCAATTAAACATCATTTAAGCATACTCAATCAAGTAATTTTATCAAATCATGCTCAAATACAATTTACCCAATTTTAACCCTAAATTCAAGTTTCATGCTCAACTTTGCTCTGATATCATTGTTGGGTTTCTCTAAGGTCCCGGGATAAAATCAAGCAATGAAAACTCATATGTGAATACTCGTAAAAGCATGGCGGAAACATAATTACAATGATCTGTTGTGGCGATGCGAGGAACAATAAAAACTCCAAGCTTGAAGTCCATGGTACTCTCGGCATTCTCCAAAAAGTTGAGCTCCAAATTTTCGGCCATGGTGATCCATTAAGCTCCAAGCTTGTGATGTGATTCCATGCTCACGGGTGCGGTTCCCTATCACCTCGCAAGACTTCTAAAGCGTGCTAGCACTCCGAAAATTTTGCCGCAAAACTTCCTTTGCTTCTCCTATCACTCACGGTTTTTAACAGTGAAAAAGAGGAAGAAATGGCCCTTGGCCGAGAGAGAGGGAGAGAAGAGTGGAGAGAGTGTTTTTGTTTTGTGTATCTAATACACTTATTTGAATTTCCAAAAATCAAATACCAAAACTTGCTTTCAAAAAGTCAAGGCATTAAAGCCATCTAACTTCAACCATCAATCAATGAATAGTGACTGGTTGTCAATCACTCAAAGTAATTAAATAATTATGACTAGCAAAATTACTATTCACGTCGCTAACGAATTAATTCTAAATTAACTCGTTAGCCCGAATTAAAATCTAATTTTAATTCAGTGTCGAAATCCAATTTCATATAATATATCGAATATATTATTTTATCGATTAATTCCAAATTAATCGTTTTCTCTCTTTAAATGATATTTTATCCCAGATAAAATATCTCCGTAATTAATCCCAGATTGATTTTCTCTCTCATCTAATTAATCCCAGATTAATTAAGTGCGAGTCATACGTCATCGGTGAATCTTCGGGAAACGACCCATGAGATCCCCGAATATGTTGGCAGTAAATCCGGTCGTCGGACTATCCGAACACGTACGTACCTAGTACTATGTTTTTACCGATTTACAAGACAAGGTTGGCTTCTGGCAAAGCGCCATGCCTTCCCAATTCTCCAGAAATATCCTTACAGGAATAAGTGATCTATATCAGGCGTAGTATACGTAGTATTGCGTATTACGATCCAGTATCGGATGTCACGTGCAAGGCCTGGGGCTAGAAATGTGTCTGCCCCGTACGAAGCACATATCAGATCTCTGGTAACTAGTCTCTATATCGGATAAACATGACCTAGTCATTTTATCCCGATGACTGCAGTACATAAGAGAACAAGTTCCGTATCCTACGTGATCATCATCTCCACTATGACTGGAGTGATACTTCCATCTCGACATCACACCCAATACACTACGATTCCTAATTTACCCAGAAGAGGCGTACACAGAACCGGTTAAAGCCCTAGATGACCAAAACCAAAGTATATTGATTGTCGCAAGTATTAGCGGTGCAAGTCTCAGGTTAAGACCAAATACACCTACCCTGATTCGGACTTCCATAGACAAATAGTCATACTACCAATGGAATTCTGAGGGGTCTATCCAGAGCGAAGTTGTTTCCATACCATCGGTAAACAAAATCTCCTACTACACTTGCATGAGTATCATATACCCAAATATATGAGAACTATGCCGTTATGCTCCCACAACGCCCACAAGTGTAATACTAGTCTATTCCGCATTATCGATGTCCAATCTTGATAATACTACGACTAGGGATATTTAATGATTAAAACTTTGTGGATTGATACTGTCTCATATCTTATCAATCCGAAACTAATCATATGGACTTCTATCATTTATACATCTTGGTAATCTAATTACAAATGATAGAAGAGCAATTTCCTTTGTCACATAGTTAATTTGTACAACAACACCATGATCTGTACAAATAGTGACGCTATGGGTCATAACTGTCCAACAGGAGGTCGATCTCTCCTGAAGCCACTCTCCTGCTAATCTGCAGATCCTGCACATCAGTACATATATGAGTACCATAACCAGAATCAAAAATCCAATTTTTAAAACTAAAAGTAGACATGTTTATTTCAATAACAAACATACCTGAAGCCGGTGCCTTGCCCGCTTTCACTTCCTTCATGTGCGCCTTGTACTCACGGCAGTCACGCTTCCAGTGACCTCGTTTGCTACATTGTAGGTAGATATCTTGGGATTTGTCTTTTGCCTTCCCAGAAGAATTTGATGATTTGGCCTTGCCATTTCTCTTCTTCTTCTTCTTCTTCACACCTCCAGAAGCCTTCGGCCAAGCCTTGGCATTCTGAGATGTTGAAGCGAAGTGCGCCTTGCGCTTCTTGCCCTTCAAACGCTCTTTTTCTGCCTCTTTCCGCATTGCTATCAACTCTCTAAGAGTCTTCTCTTTGTTCATCATATTATAGTTCATGATGAACTCGCTCCAACTTTCAGGAAGAGACTGTAAGATCAAATCTATGGAAGTCTCAGCCTCAAAGGTTATGCCTAGCTGACCCAGCTGTTCGATGTCAGCAATCATCTGCAAAATATGGTGCTCGACAGATGTACTCTCTGACATTCGAGAGCGAAAGAGCTTCTTCTGCAATACATACTTCTGCGATCTAAGGTTAGATCGATGAAGGTCCCTCAATTTCAACATCATTTCGTGGGGATCCAATCCCTTATTTTGACGAAGAAATTATGGGGTCATTGCAGCAATCATGACAGATTGAGTAGTTGATTTGTCATCACTGTGAGTTTTCCAAAGCTCAAGCTCAAGTGGCTGCTCAATTCCGGGCTTAGGCCCGAGAGGTCTCTCTATCGTATAGAGCATCTTCTCAGCCCCAGGACAATCCTGAGGTTCATATCCTACTCAGGAAAGTTAACACCATTAAAGACATTTTCGCCCATGATAATGTCACTAATGTTGATCTTTCCGGCCATCTTAATTGCAATAGTCTAACTATTCAATTAACGATTACGGGTACTGTCCAACTTTTTTATTTCAAATCTACATGGTTTAGAAAGAATCACCTATGCTAAGAAAAGAAGAGCTAAAAGATTAGGTGTTTGCTATAAATGTGCACGCATGACATGTAATACTCATTGTCGTTCTTTAGGAATGGTGTCTGATAACCGCGAAGATAAAATTTAATTCATTAAGAATGGCATGAGTAAGAAGACTTTAGATGACATATCATTAACTATTGAGACGCATCCCAGTGGATATGTGTATCACGCGATTCGCATGTTACATACATAAATCCGAAAAGAAAGGCAACAATTAAGTCTCGGGAATCTGACTTTAAAAGACCCTGTTTGCCAATTTATAAAAAAATTTGGATGGGAAGCTTGTCCTTGACGCATAGATGTCAATCAAGCCGTTACTTCCTGTAAATATTATTATCTCTTTGTCTTTAATTAATAATTGTGATTTGTTTTGTTATTTTCTTTTATTTTCTCCGATAAGATCCAGACTTTTTGACTTTCACGATTTATTTTACTGTTTAGCTAATAATTGTCATTTGGTAGATACTAGTGCTATTATTACTCATCATTTTTCAAGTTCTATAAATTCAGCTTATCATTGTACTCATGAAGACATCCAGATTTGAGAAAGAGTTACATAAAAAAATGGAAGCAACTTCAAGAAGACGAGTTGTTAACGTCTGTGTGTTTTGCGGTACTAGTGTTGGTTCTAAACCAGAGTTCGTTGAGGCAGCACAAGAATTGGGTAGAGTCATAGCTGAAAGGAATATGCATCTAGTATATGGCGGTGACAATCTTGGACTAATGGGGTGCATTTCAAGGGCCGTCCAGGAAAGAGGTAGTCAAGTTCTAGGAATCATCCCAAAATATTTGGCAAAGGCGAATCTTATAAGACCATCAAACGGAGATGAATACATCATGCAAGGTATGTCTGAACGACTTGTTGAAATGATTAACCGTGTTGATACTTCTATTGCTTTGCCAGGTGGTTTGGGCACAATTGAGGAAATTTTTACAGTGCTATCTTGGGCGAACTTAAACATACACCAGAAACCAATTGGATTGTTTAACGCTGATGGATTTTATGACTTTCTTTGTGTGTTTCTTGATGATTCTTGGAGAAATGGGTTCGTTTCAAAACCTGTAAAATATATCCTCTTCACTGTCCGAACACCCTATGATTTAATTGACCAACTTTTAGCCATTGAACCACAAACTGACCATATTCTTTCTAAGATAAACTGGTCTGATAATGATCGTGGTAAGAAGGGTCGGATAAATATGGATCTTAACCTTTAATTTTCTTTTTAGATGTAGAATTTCAGTTAACAAGGTACTGTTTTCTAAGCTCTTCTACTACTTTTTTTAGACATTGGGGACAATGTCTCAATTAGGTTTGGGGGAGGGGAATAATTGACTAGTATCTTGTTTTTATTTTTTCATTGTGTTGTTTTTATTTGATTTTTAGTCAAAAATTTTCAAAAATTCAAAAAAAATAAAAAATATTTTGTTTTTGTGTTTTTAATTTGACTAATCAGGTGAAATTGGTGTGAGATAGCTGAGTAAGGAATTTTCACTCTTGAGACGTATCTCAACCTATTTCGTAACAAGTTAATTTTTGTTTATTTCCTTTTGAATTATTTAATTTGTGAATTCTCCATAATACTGATTAAAATTGGATCTTCATTTGCTCAGTTGACAGGTATAAGCAACATGCATGGTAACATACAGCCATGAGTTGTAATTTAAAAGTTTGTAATATTCAGTGCTCTAGTTTAATTGGAGGAAGCATCTAAAAAGTAATGGAATAATAAAAAAAATTACATATGAGAATCCGAGTAATTAAGTCCGTATGGGTGTTTTAACACCTAGTGCCCTAAAGCCAACTGGTTTGGGAGTCACTGGCCCAAAGCCCGGTACATGGATTGAAGATGTTATATATAAAAAAAAGGAGAAAAATTTCTATTGCAAAAAAAAAAATTGTAAATTCTGATATAACTTTAGGACAAAAATATTACTCTCTTTCAACTACACTTATGAATATTGTGGGCACAATGATTTGATTAATACCTTATTGGTTGAGTATATGGAGAATGGTAAAAATAATCGGAGAATTTACTTATTTGATAATTTAGAAAGAAAGCAAACATCTATTAACTTGGATAAGAGTTTCACTTGTTTAATCATTAATTTGTTTGAACTTTTTGCTTTTGTGTGCATTTGACGTTTGTGGGTATCGTCACTGTAAGCCCTCACGAGACTATAACTCATCCACTAGGGACACCTAGGGGTTTAAAGGCTTGTTGCATACGCTAAATGTTGGATAATTATGACCCATAGCATCACTATTTGTACAGAACATGGTGTTGTTGAACAAATTAACTATGTGACAAAGGAAATTGCTCTTTTATCATTTGTAATTAGATATCCTAAATATATAAATGATAAAAGTCCATATGATTAGTACCAGATTAATAAGATATGAGACAATATTAATCCATTAAGGTTTAATCATTAAATATCCCTAGTCGTAGTATTATCGAGACTAGACATCGATAATGCGGAATATACTAGTATTACACTTGTGCGCATTATGAAAGCGTAACGACATAGTTCTCGTATATTTGGGTATTGGATACTCATGCAAGTGTAATAGGAGGTTCTCTTTACCGATGGTACGGAAACAGCTTCGTTCTGGATAGACCTCTCGGAATCCCATTGGTAGTATGACTATGTGTCTATGGGAGTTCGAATCAGGGTGGGTGTATTTGGTCTTAACCTGAGACTTGCATCACTAATACTTGCGACAATCAGTATACTTTGGTTTTGGTCGTCCGGGGATTTAACAGGTTCTGTGTACGCCTCTTCTGGGTATACTGAGAACCGTAGAGTATTGGGTGTGATGTCAAGATGGAAGTATCACTTCAGTCATATGAAGATGATGATCATGCAGGATAGATAACTTGTACTCTTGTATGTTGCAGCTATCGGGATAATATGACAAGGTCATGATTATCCGATTATAGAGACTAGTTACCAGAGATCCGATATATGCTTCGTACGGGGCAGACACAATTCCAGCCCCAGGACTAGCATGTGACATTCGATACTGGATCGTAATACGCAATACTACGTATACTACGCCTGACAAAGATTACATATTCTTTTAAAGAATATTTCAGGAGAATTGGGTAGGCACGATGCTTTGCTAGAAGCCAACCATGTCTTGTAAATCGATGAGAACATGGTATCAGGTATGCACGTATTCAGATAGTCCGATGACCGTATTTACTTCCAACATATCCAGGGATCTCTTGGGTCGCCTCCCAAAGATTCACCGATGATGTTTGACTCGAACATAATTAATCTGGGATTAATTATGAGAGAGAAAATTAATCTGGGATTAATTACGACAATAATTAATCTGGGAATTAATTATCAAAAGAAAGAATTAATCTGGGATTAATTGCGTCGAGAATTTATCTGGGATTAAATTCGTCGAGAGGAGAGAACGCAATTAATTTGGAATTAATCGGGAAAATAAATTTAATAGTTAAATTTGATTTTTCTATTTAATTTATTTAATTGGGCTAAAATAATATATTAGATATATTAATTGAAATTAGATTTCAATGCGGAATTAAATTGGACTTTAATTCAAGCAAACGAATTAATTTGGGATTAATTCGTAAGCGACTTCCGTAATAATATTGCGAGGCATTATTATTTAATTAAATTGGATCTAATTAAGTCGCAACGGAAAATTCATTTAATTCGGAATTAAACGAACCCGGGCCCGAGTGAAGTTGCGTGTTAAGTTAGCCGACTTAAATTTGGAATTTAAAAGCGGTGGGACCCACTTTACTTACATCACATGTTAGACATGTGATGGAAGTGGTTAGGCTTAAATTCATGAGTTTGATTTGTTGAAAGAAAGCATGGCTTTACTTATAACACACTCAAACTTATTCCAATACTCAACCTTACTATATATTTATTTGGTCAACTTTGGAAGTGCTAGAATTCACCATTCACAGCAACCAAACTTTCTATTCTTCCTTGAAAAACCGTGAACCTCAAGCTCTCTCCCATGGATTTTGTTGCAAAATTCAAGCATGCTAGCACATTAAGGAGTCAAAGGAATGTGATAGGGAGACTCACCCGAGAGTTTGGAACTCGATTTCAAGCTCCGAAGCTTCCATTACATCCAACAAAGGAGGAATTTTTGAAATCCTAAATCCGATCAATGTGAGTATTCCGCAACTCCCCTTGAATAATTCACACACAAATCACTCTTAGACGATCTTGGCATGTTCTAGGAACACTTACACTAAATGCAACCGTGATCCCTACGAAAGTGTCTTAGTTTAATTTTATTTTAAAGTTGTTTATTGTATTTTATTTTGTTGTTTTGCTCGAGGACTAGCAAAATGTTAGGTTTGGGGGTGTGATAAGCGGTTATATCAATATTTACCGTCTCTTTTGCTTGATATTTTGTATAGTTTCTCAAGTTTTGTGAATATTTTTATGTGTTTTGTGTTATTTTACAGATAAATAAAGTTGAGGAACTCATTGGAATTGAATAGGGGCTAAAACGGTGAAATTCGGATAAAAATGGGCAAATTGGGAAATTTTCTGTTAACGCATCGCGACGCAGAACCCTCAACGCATCGCGACGTGTATCAATTATGCAGCTTGCCTACACGCATCATCACTGACGTCATCACTGTAGCTCGTGTCGCGACGCAACAACCTCAACGAGTCGCGACGCCGAGCTAATAATTCTGCTGACAACCACGTGTCATCATCACATCGAATCAACGGTGCGACGCGACGCGCGGGGTAAAATTTTACTTATAAATTGAAGCTGAAATCAGAAGGAAAATATATACCTTCTTCTGGGAATTTCTTTAAGAATACTATGAAGATTGTATCTTGTTTATTTATTTACAGCTTTCTTGTATTTAATTTTTATTTTATGCAATAGTTCTTTCTTTATTTTACTTTTCAGTATGAGGAGATAACTCCCCTCTACTGGGGTGAATGGTAAAGCTTTTATTACTAATATATTTAGATTAATCTCCCTTAATTATAATATATAAACTATTTTAAAACCTGACTTAATGAGATATCGCCTTTATGGTCGGTTGGACTTAATTAAATTGATTTTAACCTGACTAAATTAGATACCGCCTTTATGGTTGGTTGTAATTAATCATAAATTTGACTTAATCATGATACCGCCTATATGGTCAGTTGGTAATTTCATGCAAAGTTTATATTTTATAATAAGGGAGATATCTAAATTAGAAGTAATAAAAGTGGATCCTCTATCCCCAGCATTTTCTTATTGTTTATTTTATCTTTTTAATTTCAAGTTTTACTTTATATCATTTTCTTTTATTAAGTTTATAAAATTCCTAGATATGTGTTGTAACTAAATACCATATCTGGGGTTGTAATGAATTCCAATATCATCGGCTTATAAGGGTTATTTTATGATTTGGGTAATATAAAAGTTTATTTATTAAGTCTTAAGCTTAATGCTTCTTATTAACTGGCCACTAATAAGATTGATTTGGTAAACTTAAAATAAACTTGATGAAGGAATTTTAGGTTTCAGCCTTAGACTCAATAGCTCACGATCTCACCTTGGGGCATAGTGATCCTTAGGTAGATTTTCTTCCAGGATAGACATATACCTGTCGGGCGGGGGTAGCCACAATTGGAACTTAATCTTAATGAATTCATGTAATTTGGTTAACAAAGACATATGATTAATTGAATTACTTTGGGTGTTTGCATCTGATCATCGACATAGGCTTTTGTATAATTTTGTGTTCCAGGTTTATAAACCGATATATTGCACAAACATGAGATATTCACTTCATCTTTAAAAGATATTGGAAGGATTCAAAATCCTAGATAGTTTTATAATATTGATTTTTTCCTTTAATTTACTTTTGCACTGTTTTATTTACTTATTTTCAGACAAAAATCACCATTCAATCAACAGTCAATCAATTACATGCTCATAAACATTCGGCTTCATATATTAATAGCTTAGGTATTAAGTCCTCGTGGGATCGATACAGTTTATACTTTTTGAGCGATACGTGCGCTTGCGTTACGTGTGTGTTTACCACCGATCAGTAATAATGATATGTTAGTCAAGTAAAAGGTTTATCTAATCCTTTTTTTCTCTGTAAATGCAATGGGATCAGTCTCTGTTATATTCGTTATAAAATTTTATATCTGATATAAAACTAAGAGACTTATGAGATACTTATATTAGTCATGCATTAGATATGATCTGATAAAGGACATAACATGACTATCTGTGTGATAATAGGTATAATTATTTGATAGTTAACGTTGTTGGAGTTGGTGCTTGGAGCGCCAATCTGGAAAATTTATTGTACATTATATTTGATTATTTATTAATAAAATAACTACATTTTCATTTCAAACCTTATTAATGGTAATGTCATTATGTATATTAGATTGATATATAAATATGCTAAGAATGAAATTGACCTTAGAATAATCATGTAGTAATACTAGACACTGGTTGGTCCGATATTGAGATAATATTACTATTATAAACTATTTTTAAAGTAAATATTCATAGTCGTTGGTTTTGGAATACGGTCGAATTCATATAACCTAAAAAAACTAGCACATGTCGTATATTGGAATTGGAGTTCCAATGGTTTAAATCGATGTACCATGAGCTTGGGAAACTCGTATAGACATGTGGGCATTCGTTGGAGCGAATACTGAATGACTCATAGGTGATTCCTAATATTTGGTGTTGGGGTTTTGTAGGGGTATTAACGGTAACACAGCGGAACGCGAAAAATCAAAATTTTCTGATTTCAAAAATTTTTCTCGGGCAATTAAAATAAACTTATTTATTTTAATCACACAATACTTAAGATCTGAAATTTTTACTAAAGAAATCAAATTTCTTCTTAATTATGAAATTGCCCCAATATTTTACATTTTGGTCCTCAAATTGTCAAATATAATTTTAAATGATTCCAAATCAATCCCAAAATGATTTATACATGTCTAATACATCAAAATATAAATTTCAACACAAAACCTAATTTTTTTTATATTGCCGAAACAGCCCAGTATTTTCCAGGATTTGCAATTTGGTCCAATCTTGTTCAAAATAAGTCGAGATCAAATCCAATCAATCCCAAATTTAATATACATCATATATACATTATAATACATCACATATATGAAAATCCTCAAAATTAGAATGGGTTATGAACCATAATATCACAAATTACTCCAATTGGTCAATTTACACTAAATTGAATAAATTCAATACTTCAATCAATTCTCTACCAAACCAAACAAGTCTCACCACTTGAAATAACACAAGAACAATTCTATGTCATAAATGAGTGGCCTTAAAACTCTAGAATGGCAACTTGATTACTAAATAATCAAAAGAAAGCTTAATAACTTATTATAAGCCCACTTTATTTAATCACACATGCAACATCTTTCAAACAAGTTTCAAACCAATTTAATTACATACTTAAAGAGTAGAGAAAATTCTAAGCAACACATGTTGAAGCTTAGAAACATGGAAACAATTTTCTAACTTAAGAAAGTTGGAAAATACTTACAAAATCCAATTTTTCTTAAGCTTTTTCCTTTGTTCTTCAAGTTTCTCTCAAACTTTTATTTGTAATATATTTGGTGGCTTGAACTTATGAAACCAAAAAAAAAAAAACTTATATATATTAACCTATTTGGCCGAGCAAGAGAAAGAATAATACCAAGATATTTTCAATTTTTGTTTCAATAAATTAAATGGAAAATGAAATAAAACTTGGTATTTGATCATTAAACCATTTAATGAACTCCACCAAGTGTTTCCAATCATATTAGGCTATTTAAAAAGGTAAATGATGACTAAAGATATTTATTACTTAATTAATTTAATCATATAACATTTATATAATTAAATAATTAAATACAAATATTTTAAATATATGTATTATATTTACATTAAATAATCAAAATACATATATCAATCACATATATCAAACTCACAATTTGACATTTTATTAATGTGTATTTAATAAAATTAAATATTAAATAAAAATACATATTAATTAAGGAAATGCCCATTAGGTCCATTTGCATGTATTTTTCATTTAACCGTTAAACGACTTATAAATAATCAATATTATTCATAAAAGTTTCCCTAGTGCTTTACGAGTATATTTCATAGGTGAGACTCTCTAGATTCAGATATATCCGTCACGAAATCCAATTTCGTGTCCATAATTCACCCACCCATAAATTATGACGACCACAGATAAACTCGTTGAATCATACAAGTTGAGGTCGTGGCATATGTTTAATTCATCTGTCACAGATATTTGGATATATCCCAGAGATATAGATGTAAATGTCAAATCTCTATATGGATAATCCCATCGATGTCTCTATTAGAAATCTCTATAAGAACACTTAGAACTCACTTCTAAAGTGTACCACAGGCCCATGGTTTTTATCTGATTGCTAATCATATATGGACTACCTATGCTTTGTACACAGAACTGACGGATCCTATCTTGACATATACAGGACACCCTGAGGATCTGTCCACACCCAACGAACAGATGGAGGTCTGAACTTAATAGATCGGTGACGTGACTGCCATCTAAGTGTGGAAGATGTCTCATGTGCCCACAATGGTATCTCAAGTCAAAGAATCACTTATGCTACTCAACCCGAGAAGGTTCTTATTGACGTTGGTATACCATCCATTAAGAATCTTCGGTGAGTCGTTCAGTGTTTATCCGCTATAAACACCTAAATATCTATACGAGTCTCCAAGACTCATGGTTAATTGAGAAACAATTGGAATCTAATATTCCAGCATACGACATGTACCAGTCTCAACGGGTTTACTTTACCGACCAAATAGTGTAAACCTTGACCAGGAACTGTCTAAGAATGACAACATCATGATACAACTCAATGTCAGTTCCGACGCTTTTGTAACTGTATCACAACTAATCATTCTAAGGTCAATTACATCTTTACCATATAAAAAGATATATTATAATAGATAATATGTTTATTTTATTCATAATAAAACGTTTACAAGAGTATTTACAAGGAAATACAACAGGGAATTGGCGCTCTGAGCATCAACCCAAACATTTGGAAGTATACACCACCGTCAATAGGAATCTCCTCGAGTCGAGTAGCGTATGTGATCCTTTAACTATAGGATAACATTGATTTTGTGTGTGATCCTCCAAACTTTGATGCCATATATATCAGAGATCTTTCATGGTTTGACTAGATGTTCGTTGGGTGTGGATCGATGTACTCGCTAATCAAGTGCATATCAAGATAACATCTGTCAGCCCGTATGTGTACCATAAAGGGTTTAGGTATCCATGTGAGTAAGTTAGGATTCTTAAGAATTTGGGTAAAGCCGATCACCTATGGTGGATCGCATATATTAGAAATGGTGTTCTGATTAGTTGTAAAGAATCGTGGACAATCGACATGAGATGTGCGCTTTGGAAACTTTGGCACGCTTAAAAAGTGGTTTTTTACTTCCAAGTATAAGAGTGTCGAAGTAATAAAATAACCTGGTAAGTCCGGGGTCGATCCACAGGGAATAGATTTAGTATGATAAAGTAATAATCAGAGCGAAAAGAAAAGATTTGATTCGTTTGAAGTTGTTTGGAGAATTTGAATTATATGACAACAATAAAATAAAAAAACTGGGGTTATATGATATACTTTTAATATTTTTAATTTAGAAATCTCACTTTTTATAATATATAAATTGTCATTATTACCCAATTAATTTACTTCTGGAATTAACTATGCCAAAACATATAAAACCGTTCATAAAGGCCGTAGTTATTTCTGTCGATAACTAGTCCTGCCAAGGTATTAAATTTGCCAAAAACATAAAACCAGTCATAAAGGCGGTGATAACATTTGTCTATAACAAGTCCAGTTAGGTACTCAATTATGCGAAAATCGTATAAAACCAGCCATATATGTGGTAGAAAAGTTTATCAATATTAATCCAGATCTCAATTAATTATTAATCATTAGATTACAATTCATATATTATAATATAAGTGAGATTAATCTAAACTTTAATAATAAAAGTTTCATCCATTCCCCCAGCAGAAAGTAATTAGCTACTTATACTGTAATTAAAAACTCACATAATTTTATTACTAAAATGAAAAGACATTATAAGAAATTAAAGCAAACAAGATAATTTCTTCCAAACTCTTATTGATTGTGGAGTTTTGCAAGAGTTTCTTCCATGCCTCGATGATTCAAGTTTGGAGGTATTTGTCTTTCTTGATCGTTTGTAAGAGAGGAAGAACTTCCCACATGATAAGTTTGTTCATCTCCAAGAAATGCATTCTTCAATTCTTCTGGAAATGGCTTCAATTCCAAATTAAGTGCTTCCTCATATTTTTCATCTTCCATTATTCTTAGTTCCTCAAAATTTTGGTTTTCTACATCATCTTCTAGTACCTGTGTAGAATCAAGTAAAAAATATTAGGAATATCCAAATATAATTGCATACTTGATTCAAGAAAATTACCTGTACAAATTTATTAGGATCAGATAAACTCCCCTTAGTATATTCTTCCACAATTGGTTCAATTAGATCCATGCTCTCGTAATCACTGTCTTCATCGTATGGTTGTTTGCACATGTCAAAAATATTAAGCTTCAACGTCATATTGTCAAATGAAAAATTCATGATTCCATTCCTGCAATTTATTAAAGTGTTAGTTGTTGCTAAAAATAGACGACCAAGTATTACGGGAATTGGCTTATAATTATCTGCTTCAGGTTGTGTTTTTAAAACAATAAGATCCACATGATATATGAATTTATCGACTTGTAATAACATATCTTCTACAGTTCTTTTCGGTACCTTGAATAATCTATCGACAAGTAAAAGAGTAGTTGAAGTTGGTTTTAACTCGCTAATATTAAGTTGTTGGTAAATCGAAAATTGAAGCACATTTACACTGGCTCCAAGGTCAAGCAAAACATGTTCAATTTATTTATCTCCAATAATACATGAAATAGTCGGACAACCAGGGTCTTTATATTTTAAAGTATTATTGGTGGAGAGAATAGAACTTACCTGTTCAGTTAGAAAGGCTTTCTTTCTTACATGATGTCTTCGTTTAACGGTGCACAAGTCTTTCAGAAATTTGGCATAAGATGATATCTGTTTGATGGCATCTAACAAATGAATATTGATCTTTATCTGTTTGAATAATTCATAAATCTCTGGGGAATGGTTCAATTTATTTGTTTTTAATGCTTGAGGAAATGTAGGTGCATGTGACAAAATTGTTATCATCAACGATAGGTACTAGTTCATTAACCTTTTCCTTACCCTCTCAATCTAATTTATTTTCAATTTCATGAGGTTCAAAATTAGGTTTGTGGATAACCTTACCATTACAAAGAGTACTAACAAATTTGACTTAGTCAATGTGTTGACTACCAGAACTACTCTCGTGAGGGTTTTGATGACTCTTGGGGTTTGGCAGTGGTTGTGCAGGGAACTTACCTTTCTCATGAATGGTCAATGCAGATGTGATTTTGGAAAAAGTATCTTTAATCAATCAATGTTTGCACATGTTGGTTATTGATGGCTTATTGTTTCTCAATGAATGCATGCAAGGTATCCTCAAGGGTTTTCCTAGGTGGTGGGATATATGGTGCATAATTCTGGGAGTTTTGGAAATTCTGGTGTACCTGGGGAGGTTGTTGCGATGTTTGTGCTTGGTTATCATTCCTCTAATTGAATATTGGATGGTTTCTCCAACCAGAATTGTAGGTTTGAGAGTATTAGTTTGGATTTGGTCCATTGAAAGTGTTTATGGAACTGACTTGGTTATGGAGACATTCTTGCAGAGCTGGCAAGGTTGGGCAAACTTGTGCGACATGTTCATTTGAATTACAGATTTGACATGTTCTTGAACTGACTTGACATGATCACTCCTCCTTATTTATAATGCCTCAACTTTTTTTATCTAGAGATGCATACTTAGCAGAAAGATCATGGTCTTCCCTAAGGTTAAACATACATCTACTAAATGGCTATGGTTTTACAGATGAATCATAAGTGCCAACTGTGTCCCAGTATTGTGCATTCTCTACTATGTGTTCTAGGTAATCTAGTACGTCTTCAAGACTTTTGTCCATAAACTCACAATTACACATCATTTCCACTACTTGTCTACCTTGGGGTGTTAACCCCTCTTAGAAGTAGGCAACCAGCCTCCATGTTTCAAACCCGTGATGTGGATAAATATTAAACATCTCTTTAAATCTCTCCCAATATTGGTAATTTGTTTCCCCCGACTTTTGTGTGAAAGTTGTGATTCTTCTCTTAAATGAGTTTGTCCTGTGAGGGGGAAAGAATTTTTTCAGAAATTGTTCTTGCAAATCATCACATGTTCTAATGGATCCTGACCTAAGGTTTTGCAGCCAAATTTTTGCTTTATCCTTTAAAGAAAAAGGAAAAAACTTAAGTCGAATTATATTCATGCTGTAATTTTGATATGTGCGAGTATTACATATCTCTTCGAATTCCCTCAAGTGCTGATAAGGATTTTCTGATTCAAGACCGTGGAATGTGGGTAAAAATTGGATGATATTTGGTTTGAAATTGAAACGTGATGCATTTGGGGGGAAATCAATGCAAGATGGTGATCCTATTCTAGTAGGATTCATGAATTGTCTGAGTGTCCTTGGATGATTAAGATTGTCATGTTGAGACTCAATTTCTTCCTGATCAACTAGATTTTGAATTTGGCCTGGTGGATTTTCATTTCGATTCTCGGCCATTTTGACTGATGATGAATGTGATGGAGACACTCTATTTAATCTTCCGCTAAATGATCGAGACCAATGTATCATGCAACCTGCAACACTTACAAAAAGAAAATAATAAAAATAAACAAGTGGGAAAAAATAAAATGACAAAAGAAAAGAAAAACACAGAAAGAAAATACAAATGACAAAAATTAAAATCAAATAAAAAGAAATAAAAATATTATTCTATATACTAAATTATATTCTTGAGTAACGGCGCCAAAAACTTGACACGCTTAAAAAGTGGTTCTTTTCTCCCAAGTATAAGAGTGTCGAAGTAATAAAATAACCCGGTAAGTTCGGGATCGATCAACAGTAATAAAATTGTGGATGAAGGGATTCGAACTTGGAACCTCTTGAACACCAAGAACACACTTTTCCATTCCAACTGCAAGTACTTATGGTTAAAATCATATCATAAAAAATATATATTATAATTATAATATCATTTACATTGGGTCGGGTCAAACCCAAATTTTCTGAGATAAACCTGTGACCCGACCCAAAATATACACTCGTAATGGAATATAATATTCCATTAGAATATTTAAAAATATACTCATGCTCAATTACAATGGGTTAGACCTATTTCCGCTGTGCAGGACACCGATCCGACCATAGGGGTCCCACAACCGGCCCAACAAACGTGTCTTTCATATATATAGTATTCATCTTTCATAAAAGGATGATTCCTCGGTTGAAGGAGAAATTAATTTGAGTGTATAAATATTATTATGCATTATAGTATGTTGGCATAATGAATATTATATTATGTATGATTATATATATCAATTTAGTCGTAATTGTTGCGAACTATTCTAATACATTATAAACCATATGATGGGCTTAAAACATATCTGTAATATATTTGAGATATTAAGAATGAGTTTCTTATTCATGGAGATTATAGTCTGCAACCATTAAGGTCGTTGGATTAGATTTGAGTCTAATAATGACGGTAGATGGTTTACGTCATATAAAGTCAGAAAAGATGCACTGTGAGTGCCACGATTGATTCCACTATGTAAGTAAAATTAGTTGTAACTTATGAAATATTGACTTATGAAGTTATAAAGTGGCCTTATAGATTAGAAGTTTTGGTATTAATATTATACTTGCGGTTGTCTGCAGAGTATTGTGGACTAGGTTCTTAAATACTTGGACAACTTAGTTGCTAAAGCGCAATAGAATTGTCACATTTGAGGACTGTCGATGTAAACCTTAGGTTCTACATAGTATAAGTGATGCTGAGCAAGTGAGACATCTGGGTTTGTTTAACAAACTCAAAGTTATATAGCAGACCTTTTCTCTAATGCCTACCTTTTAAATGCTAGATGAGCTTTTGAAGGCCATAAGTATATGATACATATTGAGATATGTATAAGATACCATGGATTGTCATTAGAGAAAATGGGAGAAATAGTTGGGGTTGGTGCTCTGAGCGCCAATCTATATCGTATTTATGACTGATTCATGAATACAAATAATTACTTTTTCCATAATATTATATTTTTAATGGTAGCACCTTTTTTTTATACATATTCAATCTAATTTAAATTAGATTGAAACTAACTGAGTTTTTGTGATGCATTTATTAGACAAAGACCCGAGAATATATATAATAGTACACAGTTACAATGATGTTTGTAATTGATATTGTGAGGTGTCACTACTAGATGTATATTCTCAAATAAAATTACTGGTCGAGATTTACTGACACGGGTCAATTAGTAAAATCCATTGAGATTGTACATGTCATATAATTAGACTTAGTTCGATGGTTTATCCCAATAAACCATAAGTCTTGAGAGACTCGTATAGATATGTATGGTTTATTTAATGAGCACTGAACGACTCATCGGAAGAATTCCTAATAGGTGGCACACTAATGTCAATAGGAATATTCTCGAGTCTAGTTGCATATCTAGTCTTTTGACTTGAGATACCACAGTGGATGTATGAGTGATCCTCCACACTTTGACAATAGTAAGGTCACTGATCAATCTATACCAGACTTTCGCATGTTCACTAGGTGTGGACCGATGCTCATGATATCATGTGATATATCCATAGAGGACCTGTTAGTTTCGTGTGCAGGATTTACACATCCACTTCACGATCCTTAAATTATGGCCAGCGTACATTATGGAAACGAGTTTCGAATATTGATTGAGAAATCATGAATATGTCACGACAGATATATGAGTTATACACAAGCAGAGATTTGACGTTCACATTTATGTCTCCGATATATTTCAGATAACATATGATGGATGAACTATAGGATATACTTATAACTCGACTTGTATGGTTTAGCGCGGTTATTTGTGGTCGTCATAATTTGTGAGTGGGCAAATTATGGACACATAATATATTCTATGACAGATATACCTGAACCTAGAGAGTCCCACTAATAAAATATAATTGTAGAGCACTAAGGAAATTAATTATGAATAATATGAATTATTCGTAATGTTATACATGTCGGAGTATTTTCGTATCTAATGTGTATATGTATATGATACATAATTTTTATTAGATACACATTAGAATTTTTACACATGTCAAATAAATAATTTTTTAATTAATTAAAAATTAACTAATTTAATAATTATTTATTACGGAATATTCTTTGAATATTTTTTACTTAATGAATTAATGAAAAAGCTTTGATAATTTGGTAAAATATTAGCCATGTATTTAAATGAAATTTGACTTAATTTTGACCAAGTCTTTTAGGTGTCAAAATAACCAAAATACCCTCCCTATTATATAAGTAAAATTCAACCAAGAGGAAAATAAGTGGCAAACTATTTTTCATTTTCGTTTTGGTTTGGTTTAAGCTTGAAAGGGTTCAAGAGAGGGTTCAAAATTTGGGCTTTTAATTTAGTTTATTGAAGCATGAAATTGGAAGCATGGATGAATTGGAGCTTAAACAAAGGCTTGCAAGGAAATTAAAGTACTTTCTGTTATCTTTTGTGTTGTAAAATTTTTACAATTAGTTCCTAATTAGATACATGAGATGTAGTTTTAATTCATGCTTGTCTAATGTGTTTGGAATGACAGAAACTAAATCAGTTAGCCTAGATTAGCATGTGTAAAACTGATTAGGTTAATTAGTGTAATTAGGTCTAATATAGTGTAGGAGACCAAATTATCATTGTAAAGTCACTTGAGCCACTCCTTAATGACCTAAAATTGTTCTTAAATTGCTTTATGGTGATTAACTCTCAATCTTTAAGCGTATATTCAAACTCTTTTGGACATCTATATCTACAAAGTTTTCCCTGATCAAGGCTTTCATTCCACCTATTACTTTAGAGCTGGCATGAGATTGGTTTGAACAGGTTAGGCCCAAGTATCCAGTGGCTTCCAAAGATTAGAACGCATTTACCATTTCCAATTCTCCATATGAGCCCATTCTTTAACAAATTTCCCGCCCAATTGATACTCTTCCAAATAAAAGAGGGGTTATGCCCTAGAATTGCACTTAGGAATTGACCACCAGTGAACTTAGCTCTTGCAAAATCATCCAGCCTTACTTAGGTAAAAAGGCTTCAAAATTGCTGAACCTATGTGTCGGTTTGAAATATTCAATCTAATTCTATTTATGTAATTTCAGCTATGTCGAAAATAATGAATATAAAAGGGGTTTTAAGAGGATTTTGATGGAGTGTTAATAGCATGATCCACTTTGGCCCTAAGGTGTAGTTGTAAGTAAGTCCAACAAGACATCCTAGTCCAAAGATTACTAAAGCGTAGCCCAAAGCAGTGATCTTAAGCCAAATGGCCCATGCCAGCCTGCCATGTGTCAATAGAATTGAAGTATATTTTTATTCTCTGTCTTTTATCTATGTTTCTCATAGTAATTTGTTGGTACAACGAATATATAGTTGATACGGTATCACCGGCTAATAAACTTATGACATGTATATTTATATTAAACATAAAAACCATTAAAATTATTATATAAGAGACATAGTATCCCGATGCATTCTATAATTTTCCCCCACCGCCACATATTTTATAAGCACAACATTCGACATATAGCTGGTAGCCAAACCAATGGTCCAATTTTGCATGGTAACTTAGTTGAATCATTCTGACTCTGAAAGTTTGAATGAATGGAGAGAATATTTCTGCAAAAGAAATTAATTAGACATCATATACGTAACTGAATGCAAAGGTTAACCACATAATCACCCAAATCTGACTATTTGTTATCATATTCAATTGGATTTTTTGGCTCATATTCTTATTCTTTTAAGTTATCCGATCTGTTAAAGAATTAAAAACATATCAAATAGGGTTAAATTTTGAGGCATTTCAATCCGTTTAATATGTTTAAAACATATCATGTGACATATGAACATTCTGAAACTGAGATATGAAGCAAGACCTTACAAAATTTATGGATTAAGAATCTATCATACGGTAGGTTGTTTCCAAGCAATTTCTAGCAAAACCTTTGAAATTTTCCAAGCAATACAAGTGATTGAAAAGCAATTAGTGTTTGTATTAAAGACAGGTTTGAGAAGCATTATGTTACGAACTCATATGTAGAACTGATATTTAAGAATCCGCTTGTAAAGAGAGGATGTTCAAGGGTTAATAAACTAATAGCTAATCTCATGCATGATAGATTTTACACTTATCCAAATAATCTTGACAGACATTACAATATCAGCCTCATCCCCTACACGCCACACAATTGCAACTGAGAATAATGGAGTTGGCTCTGATAATATTAATTACGAATTCATGATTAGAACTCATCCTTCAAATCCGACTTGTAAGGAGAGAGTACTCAAGGATTAATAAAATACCAATTAATCTCATACTTAATTAATGTGCGACAAATGGACCACAACATAATAATTTTGTACAGGTTCTTTCTAAGATTGGGTTAAACTTAATACATATGTTTTTCTAACATTAATCCAGCCAAGTTACTATCGAGGATTGATGGTTACGCAAGATTTATATTATTAGTATAGTAATTATTTCTGATCGATTGCTGCAAAATCTTTGGAAGCTTCATGTTGAATAGCTAAATTTGATTTCACATGTGAATTTCAATGCTTACCAGTATTTTAGCTAAAGAAACTCTATGGTTGCCCGTCTCCTAGTTCTTCATGAATAGCGATGGAAATTATCCAATTGGATATGGATAATTGACATCCATATCCAAATTCACATATATATCTTAGATGAATAAATTCATATTCATATCTATTTTTAAATATTGGATATGGATATGGATATGGATATCTATAAATATTTATAAATATCTAATTTTTACTATTTAATTGAGTGGAAAATATTATATTTGAATCATTCATTATTTATATTAATTATAAATAATTTATTATTCTAATAAAAAATATTTTAACTAATAAATTAATTATTTTCTAATTAAAATAATCAGCTTAAAAATAATCATACAAAGATAATTTTTTTTCCCTGAGTTTGTGTATGGAAAGGTACAGTTTGAGGGTAAATCTAAAATAAAAAATGAATTAGGAAATCTATTATGGTACCCGAGCCCAATCCGGATTTTGACATTGAGCCCGACTCAAATTTTGACATTGAGCTCCACCAAGTTAGGCACCAAGCTCGAGCTGGTCCTGACACGGAAATAGGCTCGATCCCAATACCAATCCGGCCCAGGTCTCGGTACCAAGCTCTGAAAGACCCGACACAAGCCTGGATCTGAACCCAAGCACAACCCCGATTCCAATACCGAACCATACCCTGATCGTAACACCAAGTTTGGCTCCCTTCTCGGCACCAATCGGGGTCTGAAACTTAGTTGGGCTCGGATCCTAGAACAGAGCCCTTCCAGATAGCTAGACTCGGTCCCAGAACAAAGCCCGGCCCCCGTCCCAAAACCGAGCCCTGCACGAGTGTCGGCACTAAGCCCTGTCCAGATGCCGACACCGAGCCTATAACACCCTGGTTATCATGACATGTCTATTATAGTCATTTTGTTCATGCACGATATGACATTATGCATATAATCATGTATTAATGGATTTGAGGTCCTTGTAATTTTTCTGGGAGTTCAAAATAATTTTTCTGAAGTTTCAGTATCATTTTTAATTTATCCACTTTCTTAAACAGTTCTCAGTGTTTTGGCTATAACTTGAGTTACATATGTCCGTTTTCAGTGATCTTGGTACTGTCGCAAAGTTAAGACATAGGGCTACAATTTTAATGTTACGCATTTTATATAAAACTAAGCATAACTAGGTCAACTTTAGACTTGAAGTCATCCTCACTGTATTATGACGAGAATTACAACACAAATATAACATGTGACTTATCAATTTAATATTATCTTATTAATATAAAGCAAGGTAATTGTAGCCCACGTTTTTTACCTCATTTTTCTCTTCTTTTATTTTTCTCTTTAATGAAATTGCAGCCCCTTTATTTTTTCCATTTTGCTTCTTCAAATGTCCATGGTTTCTCATGGAAATTGAGCCATTTTCTTGCACTTTCATGAGCAAGTTGAAGTTAGGTAAGACTCTTAGCTTAACCCTAGTAATTTTTTTTTTCAAGTAAAATAAGTATGATTCCTAGGGTTTACAAATTGAATCCATGGATCAAAAGCATGAATTAGGTTCTTGGCGTATGA
>SKCR01038534.1:0-74940 GCA_019454045.1 Zanthoxylum bungeanum | reverse complement strand
TCAGGGGTGTTTTTTGACCAAAGTCAAGCCCTTGTCAGTCGAAGATGTGCTTTAATCACGAGGCTTTGTTATATCGGTGTCGTGTCCAAGTTGTGGTTTGTTTTTGACCAAAGTCAAGACCACTTCTTGTCCATAGACATTTGATTACGAAGCTTCCCTGTCAATGGGTCCTCGCTTGACTGGGATCACTAGGTTTGTTTTGGCCAAAGCCAAGGCCTAGTTGATTCAGAGGAAACGGGGGGGTATATATTCGATATATAGGCATATATTAGATATATGTTTCGGACTTGGATGTCCACCTACTAGATCTAGGAGTTGGATGGGATCCAATTGATCTTCGACATCTACCTTGTTAATTATCATACAATTTTTTATTGACCAAAGTCAGGATTGTATGATACTTTAACGGGATCCTAGCCCACTAGGAAACGCGGTTTCCCGAGTACTCCACAGAGGGTTAGAGGCTCGACGAAAAAATAGTGGGAGGCAAGTATTGAATTTGCAACATTCGTTCAATGACTCGCCATACGCGCTCTCATTTAAATTATTTCGTCGTATTTAAATGTTAGTTGGACTAATATTTAAATTGTTGTTTTTAATAAACAGTTGGACTGTATTATATTTGATTATATATAATTGGATTATATTAATCAATATTTTGAATTAATTAATTTCAGTTTACAGTTGATTTTATAATTGGATATAGTAATCAATGTAATTGAGGTTAATTAATTTGGATTATATTTGATTATATAGTTGGACTATTATAATCATTATAATATATAGTACCACTAATCGTTGATTAAATAGTTGAACTATTGTAATCAAGATAAAGAAATTGAAAAGTTGGATATTTGAAATATAATCTGGGATTAAAATATTTTAAATGATTTAATTTTCAAATTGGGAATAAAATAATAGGTTACTTTATTTGATAAATAACTTATTATACGTTACGCCCAAATTAAGCAAATAGTAGAGCATAAAATCTTTGGAAGATTTATGTGATGATGACTTTAATGCTTAATTAATATACTTATAATAAAATCTATCTTTAGATTTAAAAGTATTAAATTGCAATTAATAATTCTTGGAGAATTAATTGACTATTCTAGTTGAGAAAAGTCAAAGTTTGCAATTGGGCATGTAGCACGCAGGTGCACGTTCCTTTCAATATTCTAAAAACCCAAGGCTTGGCCTAAGGTTCCTAAATATTGAAAAGGTAATTGACATATCCCAAAGGGACTACCATTTGGATATGGAAGACACGAGGAATTAAAGAAAGGGCGAGGCTCTACTTTAAAAATATTTTGTCTAAGTTATGATCACTACTAGTATTGAAATTAGATTTTAAATACTTAGTGTGGTACATAAAATTATATGATACCGGATAAACAACATTAGAATGTGAATAACAGAATTTATATTTTGAATATAAATAAAATCTCAAACATATAATGACAAATAAATAGCTCATATTGATTTGATCAATAGAGACTTATTTGTGGCATTGTGTCTAGGACACAATTTAATTAGACTCGTATATCCACATTTTGAAGTGGATACTAGGACTGTTGACTATTCAATAAGGTCTGCGAATCTAAGTTTATTAGTTAAAGTACTTAAAATACTATTTACTTGGTAATAGTGTAAGTGCCACCGATCTTTTAGGCCCTATTCATGTGAAGTTAGTGGGCCCATATCTAGCTAGGCTAGATTGAACATGAATATTTCGTGACCTTAACGGATGTGGCATCACTTATGGTTATTGTTTCTTTTGAAGACACAAAAACGAAACTTGAGTTTCGACACGAAGTATACAAACAGATCGGCTGTAGTATTATGCCACTACGGTAAAGACCGTATTGGTAAAATACTTAAGCAGTAAGTTTTCATACGTACATGAAAGAGTACGGTATTCTTTCATATGAGGCTCCTCCCGAGACCACGTCAATGACGGTGTGTCAGAACTAAAAACAAGTTTTGTTGGACATGATTAGGTTTTCGTGAGTTGCTCTGAGCTACTGTTTCCTTCAATAGGATATTATTAACAGTGCAAACTTATTTAGAGAAGGTTCCATATAAATCTGTTTGACAGATATCATATAGATATGAACAGGAAAGAAACAGGTTTTCTCATCCTGATAATTTGGGTATAGGCATAGTTTGGATGATACCAAACTAAGAACCCAAAATGGATTAGGCCATGGTTATCCTAAAGGAAACCATAAGTATAGTACTTATAAAATCCCCATGAGAAACAATGTATTGTTGTTCACACATGCGGTTTTCCTGAAGAATACCGATATGCAGTGGTCAGTGGGAGGATAGTGATACTCGATGAAAATCAGAGTATACTATTCAAAGCACGAAGTCCTTAATGAACACAAACAATTCATCTATGATGAATCTGTACCATTAATCTTCAAATAAAAAACAATCGGGTAGAATCGGATAGAGTCAGAAAACAGAAATATTCTTATAGGAATATAAGATCTATATCAAGCGTAGTATACCGTAGTATTGCGTACATCGATCCAGTATCGGATGATCACATGCTAGGCCTGGGGCTGGAGATGTGTCTGCCCCGTACGAAACATATATCGGACATCAAGCAACTAGTCTCTTTAAATCAGACAATCCTGACCTAGTCATATTGTCCCGACGGTTGCAACCTTTTATAGAGTACTAGTTCTGTGTCCTGCGTGATCATCACCTCCATATGTCTGAAGCGATACTTCCATCTTGACATCACATCCAGTACACTACGATTCTCGATAAACCCAGAAGAGGTGTACACAGAACCGGTTAAGGTCCCCAACCACCAAAACAAAGTTTACCGATTGTCGCAAGTACTAGCGATGTAAGTCTCAGGTTAAGACCATATACACCTACCCTGATGCGGCCTCCCATAGACACGCAGACATACTACCAATGGGATTCCGCAGGTCTATCCAGAGCGAAGCTGTTTTCCGTACCAATCGGTAAAACACAACCTCCTATCGCACTTGCATAAGTATCCAATACTAAATATATGAGAACTATGCCGTTGTGCCCTCACAACGTGCACAAGCGCAATACTAGTCTATTCCGCATTATCGATGTCCGTCTCGATAATACTCCGACTAGGGATATTTAATGATTAACCTTATGGATTGATACTGTCTCATATCATCTCAATCCAGTACTAATCATATGGACTTTCGCCATTTATATATCAAAGTAAATAATATTACAAAACGAAACTGCAAAGGACAATTTCATTATCACATAGTTAATTTTGTACAATAATACAATATCATTTACAAACAGTGACGCTATGGGACATAATGTCTAACAATCTCCCTTGGCCTATAGCCAGTCACTCAAGCATCTAATACCCGAACTATGTATGTGTCGTTCAAAAACTTGCTGAAGAACAGCCTTCGTCAGCGGATCTGCAATGTTGTCATCTGATGTGACCTTCTCGACCTTTACATCGCCACGATGTATAATCTCCCGAATCAGATGGTAACGTCGAGAACGAAGAACATGCTTGGACCGTTGATGAGACCTTGGTTCCTTAGCCTGTGCTATAGCCCCGTTATTGTCACAATACAATGGAACGGGCTCAGCTGCTAACGGAACTACTCCTAATCCGATTAGGAACTTTCGGATCCAAACTGCCTCCTTTGCTGCTTCAGATGCAGCGATGTACTCCGCTTCTGTTGTTGAATCGGCAACAGTATCTTGCTTGGAAGATTTCCAGCTCACTGCTCCGTTATTCAAACAAAAATGTACCCGGATTGCGACTTGTAGTCATCCTTGTCGGTTT
This sequence comes from Zanthoxylum bungeanum, assembly GCA_019454045.1. Taxonomy (NCBI): domain Eukaryota; kingdom Viridiplantae; phylum Streptophyta; class Magnoliopsida; order Sapindales; family Rutaceae; genus Zanthoxylum; species Zanthoxylum bungeanum. The sequence continues at coordinate 71,126 of SKCR01038534.1, read as the reverse complement.
GGAAATTGCATCGGTATACCCAGATACCGCAAGTTCTCCTCTCCATAAATTAAGAAAGCATCCTTAGTTCGTTTAAGATACTTAAGGATATTCTTAACTGCTATCCAGTGACCTTCACCTGGATCGGCCTGATAGCGACTGCACATGCTCAAAGCATATGAGACATCAGGTCGTGTACATATCATGGCATACATGATCGATCCGACTGCCGAGGCGAACGGTATCCGACTCATGTTGTCTCTCTCTTCCTCAGTCTTAGGACACATGTCCTTAGACAGAGAGGTACCACGTACCATTGGAACCAATCCCCTCTTGGATTGTTCCATGTTGAATCGCTTCAACACTTTATCAATGTATGTACTCTGGGAGAGTCCAAGCAGCTTTCTAGATCTATCCCGGTAGATCTTTATTCCAAGAATAAAGGCTGCTTCTCCCAGATCTTTCATGGAGAATTTTAATGAAAGCCAAGCTTTCACCGACGTTAGCATGGGAATGTCATTGCCTATAAGCAATACGTCGTCGACATAAAGGACAATAAAAGTAAGTGCTCTCCCACTAACCTTCTTGTATACACAAGGGTCATCTGCGTTTTGCACGAAATCATATTCTTTTATGATCTCATCAAAACGCTGATTCCATGACCGTGATGCTTGCTTCAATCCATAAATGGATCGATTTAACTTACAAACCTTGTTTGCAAGTCTAGGTACGATAAAACCGTCAGGCTGTTGCATATAAACATCCTCCAAAAGGTTTCCGTTAAGGAAAGCGGTTTTTAACGTCCATCTGCCATATCTCGTAATCGAAATATGCAGCTATTGCAAGCATTATCCGAATGGATTTAATCATGGCAACGGGTGAGAAGGTTTCGTCATAATCAATACCATATTGTTGACGATACCCCTTCGCTACAAGCCTAGCTTTGTACGTTTGTACGTTGCCATCCATGTCGGTCTTCTTCTTGAAGATCCATCTGCATCCAATAGGCTTTACGCCTTCTGGTGCATCAACCAGTGTCCAAACTTGGTTGGCGTACATGGAATCCATCTCGGACTTCATGGCTTCTTGCCATAAAAGCGGAATCGATATTTTGTATCGCTTCCTCATACGTAGCCGGCTCATTATCCTCAATAAGATTAATATCTACATGAGGTGAGATCAGGAACCCATACCTCTCAGGTACTGTTCTGACTCTCTCCGACCTACGCGGTCCTTGTGTATGTGAAGTTTGTGGTACAGACTCATCCCGGACGGTCTGTTCATGTTCCGTCGTTGATTCATTGCCAGGAACAGTATCACTACGATCTTCATCGAGTTCTACTTTCCTCCCACTTACCACTGCATTTAAAAATCCTTCTCAAGGAAAATGCTTGTAGAGCAACAAATACTTTGTTCTCTTGTGGGTGATAGAAGTAATATCCTTTGGTTTCCCTAGGATATCCACGAAAAGGCATTTATCAGATTTGGGTTCAAGTTTGGTACCTTCCAAACGTTTAACATATGCCCAGCATCCCCAAATCTTTAGGAAAGAGAAACCTGGTTTCCTTCCTGTCCATATCTCATATGGAGTCTGTTCAACAGACTTCGACGGTACCTTATTCAAAATAAGTATAGCACTGTTTAATGCGTATCCCCAGAAGGATATTGGTAGCTCAGTGCGACTCATCATTGACCTTACCATGTCCAACAAGGTGCGGTTTTCTCCGTTCGGACACACCGTTTAATTGCGGTGTTCCAGGAGGAGTCCACTGTGAAAGAATACCATATTCTTTCAAGTAATCTTGAAACTCATAACTTAAGTATTCGCCACCACGGTCTGACCGTAATGTCTTAATACTCTTCCCTGTTTGTTTCTCCACTTCGTGTCGAAACTCTTTGAATTTCTCAAAAGTTTCCGACTTGTGTCTCATAAGATACACATAACCGTAACGAGATGCATCATCTGTAAAGGTTACGAAGTAGTGAAATCCACCTCTAGCCTGGCTAGACATGGGCCCGCATACGTCAGTATGAACAGAGCCAACAGTTCTGTGGCACGTTCACCTTTACCGCTAAAAGGTGATTTAGGCATTTTGCCTAAAACAAGATTCGCAGACGTCATATGAATTGGGATCAAATTCGTCCAAGTACCCACTCTTCGAAAGTGTGGATATGCGAGTCTTGTTGATGTGTCCTAGACGACAATGCCACATATAAGCTTCATCTTTTAGATTACTCTCTTTTGAGCCTTTTGTTTGTCATTTTAGGAGATTCATTTATATTCAAAATATAAAGACCGTTATTTGCAACAGCTGTGCAAATTTCTGCATCATTTTTATATAATAACACCCAGTGTTTCTAATACAAAAGTGTAACCCTGCTGGGTTAACAAGGATACAGATATAATATTCCTAGTTAAACTAGGTACAAAATAACAGTTCAAAAGTTTAAGTACATGCCCTGAGGGCAGTTCTAAAACAAAAGTCCCTACGGCCAAAACAGCAACTGGTGTTCCGTTTCCGACCCGTAGATCCATCTCCCCTGACGCCAGCACCCTGCTATCATGCAGATCCTGCACATCAGTACAAATATGAGCACCACAACCAGAATCAAAAATCCAATTTTTAAAACTAGAAGTATTCATATTTATCTCAATAACAAACATACCAGAGGCGATAGCCTTGCCAGCCTTGATATCCTCCCTCTGCACAATGCTCATTCGGCAGTCACGTTTCCAGTGACCCCTCTTGCCGCAGTTGAGGCAGATGTCGCGAGATTTGTCCTTTGGCTTCCTAGAAGCCACTGTCAACTTGCCTTTGCCCTTTTTCTTGAACTTCTTCTTCCTCGCACCTCCAATTGCCTGGGGCCACCCCTTTGGCGCATGAGAGGTCGATGCAAAATGCGCCTCGCGCTTGCTCCCTTTTAGGAGTTCCCTTTCGGACTCCTTCAGTACGGATAACAGCTCTCCAAGAGTGTCATCTGTATCCATCAACTTGTAGTTGATTATGATTTGTTTCCAAGTATCAGGAAGTGACTGCAAGATCATATCTATAGTCAGCTCAGCCTCCAAGACTATTCCCATATTGGCCAACTCATCAATATCGGCGATCATTTGAGTCCCGTGGGCTTCAACTGATGCGCCGTCTGTCATCCGGGAGCGGAAGAGTTTCCTTACTAGCTCGTACCTCTTCATCCGCTTATTGGTGCGGTGAAGATCACGCAATCTTGCCATCATGTTATAGGGATCCAAGTCCCTGTACTGGCGTCTGAAATGCTGGGTCATTGCAGCTAGCATAACTGACTGAGCTTGGTCACAATCGTCACTATGAGTTTTCCATAACTCTAGCTCCAGTGGCTCAGTGGGTTCAGGCGGGAGAGGTCTCTGAATAGTATACAGTATCCTCTCAGCCCCAAGCACTATCTTGAGGTTCATTTCCCAGTCGGCAAAGTTTGTCCCTTTGAAGACATTATCGCCCATGATTATGTCGCGGATATTACCTTTGCCAATCATCTTGACAACTATAGTCCAACTATAAAGTCAACGATGTTATGGGTACAGTCAAACTGTTACAAGTAAAAATAACAATATATTAGTCCAACTAATTATTAAAAATATTGACGAAATAATTTTGAAAGACGTGTAAGGCTAAGTATCTGAATGAAATTGCAAATTCAATAATAGCCTCCCACTATTTTCTTCAAGTTTCTAACCCTCTGTAGAGAACTCGGGAAATCGAATTTCCTAGTGGGCTAGGATCCCGTTAAATAACACACAACCTTGACTTTGGCCAATAAAAATTGTATGCTATTTAACTAGGTAGATCTCCATGATCAATTGGATCTCATCCAATTCCTAGATCCGGTTAGGTGGACATCCAAGTCCGAAACATATGTATAATGCCAATGTAACCATACATTTTCCTAACCCTATCCTCCGAATCATCTAGGCCTTGGCTTTGGCCAAAACAAACCTAATGATTCCAGTTAAGCGGGACCCATTGACGAGGAAAGTTTCGTAATCAATGTCGTTGGACAAAAAGTGATCTTGACTTTGGCCAATAAAAATCACGATTTGGACAAGACACCGATATGCAACAAAACTCTCATGATTCAAGTACATCCTTGATTGACAAAGGTCTTGACTTTGGTCAAAAACAAACCAATGCCAACTTCGGATCTTGAACAAGAACCATTCAATGGAAGGATATTCGCTTAATATAAATTGAGGGATTTTCGCGTAATTGGCAACCAATTTATTTATCTTTGTTAGGTCTCATCATCATACACCCTTAAGCATGCTTCTAAAACATCATAAAGCGCGTAAAGTAAATTAATAGTGATATGCGGATGGATATATAAACAAACTTGTTCCTAGAACAAATCACTCCCTTTCCTCTCCCCGCTAGCACTATTCTACTTCTACCCAATTACATAATACAATAAGAGAAACCTCATTTACATTGAGGGAATTAGGTGAGAAGAGAATACAAAGAGATAAAGAGATAAGGCTGGACACGCAGGTCCAATTTATAAATTCCAAATTTACAATAATTTCTAAAATTACCCTTTCCCTTCTAATATCCATCCGATATACACTATTCATTCATCACATACATATATATTCAAACAAGACATGCTTTTACAACCAATCTAATCCAATTAATTAGTCTTTGTTAAAGTGATCATCCAATGTTCAAACAACGGTTTGATTTTGCGCGAGTCCAACTCGATTGAGAATAAGTACATAAGGTACGAATTCGCGAATTATATCGAACTACTTATTAAATCTAATTCATTCGTATTCAATACTAATTCAATTATTTAATTCCAAATTAAATGTTTACACTTTTAATGTGCTTTAAAGACTTAGATTCTAAATCTAATTCTATTGGGTCTCAAAGCCCAACTAACATCCAATGTTTAATTTAATTCAATCAAGTCAATGGGCTTTCAATTGATTTATTAAGGCTTGGGCTTTGGTCAATGTGGGTCAAACCCAATTACCAAGCCCAAATAAGGAATCACCCTTAATGCCATAAAACCAATTTTAAGCCCATAAGGCCCAATTAAATTATTAAAGCCCATTATATTATATTGGACTTAATGGAGTGATTTAGGCCCAAATTGGATCCAATCCTTTTGGCCCAAATCTACTTGGTCCAACCAAGCCCATTATGCCCAAATACAATATTAAAAGCCCAATTCACCAATTAAGCCCATTAATTAAATTTTAATATTCCAAACATTAAAGTCCAATTAATTAAAGTGTAATACCAAGATTAATACATTAAACCAAATATTTCAAAATACCCATTTAATTTATTAATCATGTATTGTTCAAAATAAATGTCCAACATTAATTTAACAAAAATCAACTCCTTACATGTCCTTGTACATTCGGCCAAGGTGAGTTTTTGTGTCGATTTGTTTTTCAATCCGATTGAATTACTAATCTACGTCCCGTACACGTTCTAAGTCATCCAATGATCTTAAACACAAAAAATTCCAATCCACTCCAAGTAGCAACACATTCGGCCAAGGCATGAATTGGGGAAAAAATCATCCAATGCATTTTTCATAAAATTGATTCATGTAACATCATTCTATATACATGTAAGCATTCTTATTCATCAAATTTCACAAGAACATGCTTCAACCAATTTTATCATACCATTCGGCCAAGGTTAATTTTTGGGGAAAAAATCATCCAATGCATTTTCATATAAAATTGATTCCATGTAACATCATTCTATATACATGCAAGCATTCTTATTCATCAAATTTCACAAGAACATGCTTCAATCAATTTTCACACCCATTCGGCCAAGGTTAAATTTTGGGGAAAAATCATCCAATGCATTTTTCATAAAATTGATTCCATGTAACATCATTCTATATACATGCAAGCATACTCATTCATCAAATTTCACAAGAACATGCTTCAACCAATTTTATCAAATTTTAACCTAAAGTATTTCATGCTTAACCATGGCTCCATGATACCATTGTTGGTTTCTATAATATGTCCCAAGGAAAGATTAAGCATGTGAAATACACAAAGAATATATATACATGAAGTATGGCGGAATCATACTTACAATATCTTGTGATGAAGAAAATCAAGCCAAGATGGAAGCTCCAGGTTGATGATTTTTCGGCCAAGGGAAAGAAGTGGAAAGCTCCAAGCTTTGTGTATTCCAGCTCTATGATGGTTTCCCTATCACCTCTTTTGATCCCTTGAAGGTGCTAGCCTTGCATGTGAGGAGATGTTCCAAACAACACCACTTTCTTCAAGCTTTTGGCAACCAAAATGAAGAAGATGAAGACCAAAAAACTGCATGCAGTTTTCGCCAAGTAGAGAGAGAAGAGAGATTTTTCTTTTGTTCTTAATTGATTTTTGATACCAAAAATCAATTTATATTTATGCCATAATATTTATTAAATAATAAATCTATGACACAAACCATGCAAAGGCTTAGAGTGTCAAACACTCAAATTCCATGCATAACAATTGAGTGTATTATACACTATCACCATGCAATGCATTATCAATAAAATAATGCATATAATGACATGTGTCATGTGGGCCCCACACGTTTCCAAATGAAAGTGGGCCCACGTCCACTCACGCGTTCGGGTTCGATATTTCCGAAATACCGAACTTGCGTCGCGACGTTAATTAAATCGAATTTAAATAAATAATCGCGCCTAGCGAAATTATTATTTACGTCGCTAACGAATTAATTCTAAATTAACTCGTATGCCCGAATTAAAATCTAATTTTAATTTCGCGTCGAAATCGAATTTCATTATTATATCGAATATAATAATTTTATCGATTAATTCCAATTAATCGTTCTCTCTCTCTAAATAAGGCACTTTATCCGAGATAAAGTTTCTCCGCAATTAATCCAAGATTAATTAAGTTCGAATCAAATATCATAGGTGAATCTTCAGGAAGCGACCCAAGAGATCTCCGGATATGTTGGCAGTAAATACGGTCGTCGGATAATCCAAACACGTACGTACCTCGTACTACGTTTTACCGATTTACAAGACAAGGTTGGCTTCTAGCAAAGCGCCATGCCTACCCAATTCTCCAGAAATATTCTTATAGGAATATAAGATCTATATCAAGCGTAGTATACCGTAGTATTGCGTACATCGATCCAGTATCGGATGATCACATGCTAGGCCTGGGGCTGGAGATGTGTCTGCCCCGTACGAAACATATATCGGACATCAAGCAACTAGTCTCTTTAAATCGGACAATCCTGACCTAGTCATATTGTCCCGACGGTTGCAACCTTTTATAGAGTACTAGTTCTGTGTCCTGCGTGATCATCACCTCCATATGTCTGAAGCGATACTTCCATCTTGACATCACATCCAGTACACTACGATTCTCGATAAACCCAGAAGAGGTGTACACAGAACCGGTTAAGGTCCCCAACCACCAAAACCAAAGTTTACCGATTGTCGCAAGTACTAGCGATGTAAGTCTCAGGTTAAGACCATATACACCTACCCTGATGCGGCCTCCCATAGACACGCAGACATACTACCAATGGGATTCCGCGGGGTCTATCCAGAGCGAAGCTGTTTTCCGTACCATCGGTAAAACACAACCTCCTATCGCACTTGCATAAGTATCCAATACTTAAATATATGAGAACTATGCCGTTGTGCCCTCACAACGTGCACAAGCGCAATACTAGTCTATTCCGCATTATCGATGTCCGATCTCGATAATACTCCGACTAGGGATATTTAATGATTAAACCTTTATGGATTGATACTGTCTCATATCATCTCAATCCAGTACTAATCATATGGACTTTCGCCATTTATAATCAAAGTAAATAATATTACAAAACGGCAAAAGACAATTTCATTATCACATAGTTAATTTTGTACAATAATACAATATCATTTACAAGAGTGACGCTATGGGACATAATGTCTAACAAAATAAATGTACGCGACCTGGTGTCTCATTCGCTTTGAGCATATGGAGTCACAATCAAGGCCAATCCAAGTGATAGTCACTGGATTGATGTTTAAGAAATCCTTAGTATCTTTAATGCACTAATGATTCTATCTTATACTATAGAGAAGGGAACTTGAAGTAACTAGTTCACATAACCGTTTTAAGTTTCAGAACAATAGAACGCTATAAGTCTTAACAACGATACTATATCAATTTTGAATAACGCAACAGTGAGCTTGAAATCTTCCAAGCAAGATACTTTTTACCGAATAAACAACAAAAGGGATTATTGCTGCAGCTGAGCAGACAATAGAAGCCTTTTGTATTGATAATAATCCTAATCAGATTAGGAGTATTTCTGTTAGCAGCTGAGCTAGGCTACAACCGGGTAAAGAATTAATGGTCTCATCACGATCCTATATATACTTCAAATATTCATCTTATTCGTTCGGATCATACATCATGGCGATGTGATGATCGAATAAATCGCATAAGGTGATAACCTTGCAAATTCCGCTGACGAAAGCCTTTTCTCAGCAGAGTTTGAGCGAACCGTACATAGTTAGAGTGTAGGACACTTGAGTGATTGGCTATAGGCCAAGTGGTGAGATTGTTGGACATTATGACCCATAGAATCACTATTTGTACAGATCATGGTGTTTGTTGTACAAAGTAACTATGTGACAAAGGAATTGCTCGTTTATCATTTGTAATTAGATTACCAGATGTATAAATGATGAGGTCATATGATTAGTTCCGGATTGAGATGATATGAGACAATATCAATCCACGAAGGTTTAATCATTAAATATCCCTAGTCAGAGTATTATCGATATTGGACATCGATAATGCGTAAAAGACTAGTATTACACTTGTGCGCGTTGTGGGAACATAACTACATAGTTCTCATATATTTGGGTTTAGGATACTCATGCAAGTGTAATAGGAGGTTGTGTTTACCGATGGTAAGGAAACAACTTTGCTCTAGATAGACCCCTCAGAATTTCATTGGTAGTATGACTATGTGTCTATGGAAGTTCGAATCAGGGTAGGTGTATTTGGTCTTAACCTGAGACTTGCACCACTAATACTTGCGACAATCAATATACTTTGCTTTTATTCGTCCAGGGCTTTAACAGGTTCTGTGTATGCCTCTTCTGGGTATATTGAGAATCGTAGTGTATTGGGTGTGATGTCAAGACGGAAGTATCACTCCAGTCATAGTGGAGATGATGATCACGTAGGATACGGAACTGGTGCTCTTATGTACTGCAGTCATCGGGATAATATTACTAGGTCATGATTATTCGATTATAGAGACTAGTTACTAGAGATCCGATATGTGCTTCGTACGGGGCAGACACAATTCCAGCCCCAGGCCTTGCACGTGACATCCGATGCTGGATCAAAATACGCAATACTACGTATACTACTCCTGATATAGATCACATATTCCTATAAGAATATTTCTGGAGAATTGGGTAGGCACGGTGCTTTGCTAGAAGCCAACCATGTCTTTTAAATCGGTAAAAACGTAGTACTATGTACGTACGTGTTCAGATAGTCCGACGACCGGATTTACTGCCAACATATCTGGGGATCTCATGGGTCGCTTCCCGAGGATTCACCGATGACGTATGACTCTTATTATTAATCTGGGATTAATAATAAGAGAGAGAAAATTAATCTGGGATTAATTATGGAGATATTTTATCTGAGATATTACATAGTTAATTTGTACAAAACCACAATATTTTTACAAACAGTGACGCTATTAGTCATAACTGACCAACAATTTTATCTGGGATAAAATATTAATTTAAAGAGAGAACTATTAATTTGGAATTAATTGATAGAATAATATATTCGATATATTATACGAAATTGGATTTCGACGCGGAATTTAAATTAGATTTTAATTTGGGCAAACGAGTTAATTTAGAATTAATTTGTTAGCGATGTGAATAGTAATTTTGCTAGGCAAAATTATTTAATTAAATTCGATTAAATTATGTCGCGGCGGAAGTTCATTAATTCAGAATTAGCGAACCCGAGCCTGGGAGTGTTTGCGGGCCCACTGGCATTTGGAATCGAGTGGGGCCCACATGTCACATTACTTGTCAATTTAAAGTAGCTTTTTGGTGATGGGTTTAGGTGAAGTTGTTGGTGACTTAATTTACACTCCATTTGAAAGCTTTGAATGACTATTACCAAATCCACTTTTGGTATATCATTTACTTTGATTTTTGAAATCAAATAGACAAGTCTTCTACTCTCTCTCTCCCTCTCACGGCCTAGGGCCATTTCTTTCTCCTTTGGCTTGCCAAAACCGAGAGTTGAAGAAGATGAATTAGAAAATTTGTGGCAAATTTTTCTTATGCTAGCACATGAAAAGTCATCATAAGGTGATAGAGAAACCTATTCATGAGCATGGAATCACAACACAAAGCTTGGAGCTTGGAGCTTCCATGGAGGTGGTGACCGAATTCTCAAGGAGCACAAAATAGATCACTGCCGAGAGCTTCAAGAAGGAGCAAAAGGATTTTTTGTTCAACGCATCGCAAAACCGATCATTGTAAGTATGATTCTGCCATGCTTCTTTGTTGTATTCACACATGATTTCTTATTTTAATTGATCCGTGGGACTAACTAGAAACCCAACAATCAGGGTAAGAAGGGTATGCAAAATTAATGAGACATGGTTGTTGGTTTCTAATATAGGTCCCAAGATCAACAAATCAAGCTTAAAATTCGCATGAATACATCAAGGAATAATGGCGGAAACATATACTCACAATGATTGGTTTGGATGCATCAAAGAACACAAGCCTTCTCCTCCTCTTCAAGGTCACGCCAATGGCTTCTTGATGGAGTGGACTGCACGGTTTTGGGTCATCTTCCTCCTTGAAGATTCGGCCATGGATGTCACCATTGAAGCTCCAAGCTTCAAGCTTTCCATGCTCACAAACTCACTTCCCTATCACCTTAGGATGCCTCCTAGAGTGTGCTAGCACATGGATCTTGCAACAATATCAATAGATTCTCCATTTAATTCGGCAAAACCAGAAAAAAGATGAAGAAAAATCGGTCATGGACCAAGAGAGAGAGAGAGAAGATTTTCTTGTTTCAAAAACCCTAAAAAACCGTGAATATATAAGAGAGAGAGAAAGTGTAAATGCTTTTTATATTTTCCAAATTTAATAAAAGCATTTACCCACCTTTTACTTTCAAAAACCAAAGTCAAAAGGTCAAAAGCAAAAAGCAAAAATGCTTTTCCATCACCTATCACTTTTTACTATTCACATCAAGTTACTTTAATAAAGTGACAACATGTCAAGTCACATCACATCACTGAAAGTGACAGTGATTTGACAATTGATGCGACTAGCGATTTGACGCTTGATGTGACTTGCGTGCCACGCTCGAATTCGAAATGCGAATGCGCTCGCAATCACTCTCGGGCTCAGGTTCGCTAATTCCAATTAACGAATTTCCGTCGCGTCGTAATTAAATGATTACGCCTAGCGAAATCACTATTCACATCGCTAACGAATTTTTTGGTTTTTATTAAGGTCCCAAGATCAAACAAGCAATGAAAATAATGCGTGAATACATCGACAAAGGTAGCAGAATACTTACATCGATCGGTTAAGTCGATTTGTAGACGTTTCAAGCCAAAAACTTCACTGCCTTGGTCACGCCCACTGTGCAGATTTGCTCACTGGTTTGAGCTCATTCGGGTCTCAAAACGAAGCTCCAAACTCCGTCGGATGAGTCCCGCCTCATGGGTGAACCTCCCTAACACCTTCGCAATGTTCACAAGTGTGCTAGCACTTGATTTCATCCAATGAAATCACTCATTTGCTTCCCTTGAAGTCACGCCAAAACTGGAATAAAACCAGTGAGAAAATGTTCAAAATGACGTGGAAGAGGAGAAAGAAAAGGGTGAGAGAGAGAGATGGAAAAGTGAGTGAGACTTCTAAAGCATTTACCAAAAAATGCATTATATATTTTCCAAGAAAAATATGCTAAAAACATTTACCAAATCATTATCAAATAAAATAAAATGGTAAAAGTTATTAGCTTGTCACTATTCCACCAACTTGCATCACTATTCACAAGTCACTTTAATAAAGTGATGTGATGCAAGTCAATTAATCAATCCCCATCAATCAATCAATCAATCAATCAATCACTCAAAGTGACTTTTGATTTGACGCTTGATGTGACGATTGATTTGACGCTTGATGTGACTTGCGATGCCGCACTCGAATTCGAAATACGAATGCGCTCGCAATCACACTCGGGCTCGGGTTCGTTAATTCCAAATTAACGATTTTTCCGTCGCGTCGTAATTAAATGATTACGCCTAGCGAATTCACTATTCACGTCGCTAACGAATTAATTCTAAATTAATTCGTTCGCCCGAATTAAAATCTAATTTTAATTCCGCGCCGAAATCTAATTTCGTTTAATATATCGAATATATTAATTTACCGATTAATTCCAAATTAATCGTTATCTCTCTCTTGACGATATTTTATCCTAGATAAAATATCTCCGTAATTAATCCTAGATTAATTTTCTCTTTCTTCTATATAATCCCAGATTATTAATGAGTGCGAGTTATGCGTCATCGGTGCATTATCGGGAAGCGACCCATGAGATCTCCGGATAAGTTGGCAGTAAATACGGTCGTCGGAGTATCCGAATCACGTACGTACCAAGTACTACGTTCTACCGATTTACGAGACAAGGTCGACTCCTAGCAAAGCACCAAGTCTACCCAATTCTCCGGACATATCCTTTAAAGAATATTAAGATCTATATCAAGCGTAGTATACAATTGTATTGTATTGCGTATATCGATCCAGTATCGGACGATCACATGTTAGGCCTGGGGCTGGAAATGTGTCTGCCCCGTACGAAACATATATCGGACATCAAGCAACTAGTCTCTGTGAATCGGGCAATCCTGACCTAGTCATATTGTCCCGACGGTTGCAACCTTTTATAGAGCACTAGTTCTGTATCCTGCGCGATCATCAACTCCATATGTCTGAAGTGACACTTCCATCTTGACATCACACCCAATACACTATGATTCCTGATAAACCCAGAAGAGGTGAACACAGAACTTGTTAAAGCCCCCCAACCACCAAAACCAAAGTTTACCGATTGTCGCAAGTACTAGCGATGCAATTCTCAGGTTAAGACCATATACACCTACCCTGATACGGCCTCCCATAGACACGCAGACATACTACCAATGGGATTCTGCGGGGTCTATCCAGAGCGAAGCTGTTTTCCGTACCATCGGTGAAACACGACCTCCTATCGCACTTGCATAAGTATCCAATACTTATATATATGAGAACTATGTCGTTGTGCCCTCACAACGCACACAAGTGCAATACTAGCCTATTCCGCATTATCGATGTCCAGTCTCGATAATACTACGGCTAGGGATATTTAATGATTAATCCTTTGTGGACTGATACTGTCTCATATCATCTCAATCCAGGAACTAATCATAGGGACCTCTCTTCATTTATATATCTATGGTGATCTAATCACAAATGATGAGAGTGCAATTTCCTTATTACATAGTTAATTTGCTACAACAACACAATGATCTGTGCAAATAGTGACGTTATGGGTCATATTATCCAACAATCTCCCACTTGGCACATAGCCAGTCACTCGAGTGTCCAACACCCGAACTATGTATGGTTCGCTCAAATTGCTGAGAAAGGTTTTCGTCAGTGGATTTGCATCTGATTATCGATTTGCCACGATGTATGATCCGAACGAATCAGATGATATAGAAGTATATATCTGGATCGTCGATGAGACCTTTAATTCCTTAGCTTGTGCTGACGCCTAGCTCAGCTGCTAACAGAACTATATCTAATCTAATTAGATTTATTTCGACCCAAAAGACTTCTATTGCTGCCTCAGCTGCAGCAATAATCCGCATTGTTGTTTATTCGGCAACAGTTATCTTGCTTGGAAGATTTCCAGCTCACTGTCCCGTTATTCAAACTTTATAGTACCGTAGTATTTAATTGTTTGGAAACTTGCTGCAGTGATCCCAGTCACTTCAAGTTCTCCTTCTCCATAGTTTTAAGATAGCATCTTTAGTTCTCAAAGATACTAACAGATGTTCTTAACTTCAATCCAGTGACTATCACTTGGATTGACCCGATTGTGACTCCATATGCTCGAAGCGTATGAGACACCAATACAAGTACATTTTAAATGTACAATTTCTCAGAGAGTGTTAACAACTCCAAATCTATCCCAGTAGATCTTTATTCCTTGAATAAAGGTTGTTACTCCCCAGAATTCTATGGAGAATTTCTATGAAAGAATATCTATGAAAGCCAAGCTTCACCAATTGCTTTATGGGAATTTAACTGTCAGTGCGCTCTCCCACTAACCTCCTTATATACACAAGAATTATTTTCGTTTTGAGTTAATCATAAACCATTATGATTATTTCAAAACGTCAGTTCCAAGAACCTTATGCTTGCTTCAATCCAAACATGGATCGAATAACCCGCAAACCTTGTTTGTCGGTTATACAAAATCGTCAGAATGTTATAAACATTCTCCAAAAGGTTTCCTTTTCAGGAAAGCGATTTTGATTTGTAACTGACATATTTCATAAATGAAATATACAGTTATCAACAAGCATCTTCAAAATGGATTTACCATGGCAACAAGCAAAAGGTTGAACCGTTATTAACACGATGTTGATAACGATACCTTCCGTCACAAGCCTAGCTTTGTACGTTGGTATGTTGCCATCCATGTATGTCTTCCTTGAAGACGTTTAATGTACCAATAGGCACAATGCCTTGTGGTACAACAACTAGTATCCGAAATAGCTGTTATACATGGAATCCATTTCGGACTCATGGCACTTTGCCATAATAGGGAGTCGATACCTCGTATCACTTTCTCAAAATGTAGTCGGTGGATATACCTTCATAAGATTGACATCTTTATGAGGTTAGATCAGAAACCCATACCCTAGGTTGTTTTCTGACTTTATCCGATCTACGAAGTTCTTGTGTATTTGAAGATTAATGGTACAGATTCATTATTGATGAACTGTTTGTGTTCCATTAAGGACTTCGTGCCTTGAACAGTATTACACCGATTTTCATCGAGTATCACTATCCTCCCACTGACCACTGCATATCGGTATTCCTCTCAGGAAAACCGCATGGTGAGCAACATCACATTGTTCTCATGTGAGATTTACAAGTACTATACTTAGGTTTCCATTAGGATAACCTATATTGGCACTTATCCAATTTGGGTCTTTTAGTTTGGTATCATCCAAACGTTATGCCTGGCATACCCAAATTATCAGGATGAGAAACCCCGTTTCTTCCCTGTTCATATCCTATATGACATCTGTCAAACAGATTTTCATGGAACCTTATTCTAAATAAGTTTTGCACTGTAAATACATATCCTGTAGAAGGAAATAGTAGCTCAGAGCGACTCGTGATAAACCTAATCATGTCCAACAAAATTCGGTTTTAGTTCGGACACACCGTCTAACAGACGTGTCTTGAGAGGAGTCCTCATATGAAAGAATACCGTACTCTTTCATGTATATATGAAACTTACTGCTTAAGTATTTTCCAATACGGTCTTACCGTGGTGGAATAATACTATAGCCGATCTGTTGTTTACTTCGTGTCGAAACTTTAAAGTTTCCGATTTGTATTCTTCAAAAGAAACACAAAACCATAACGTGATGCTACATCTGTTAAGGTCACGAAATATTCATGTTCACATCTAGCCCAGCTAGATATGGGCCCACATACTTCACCATGAATAGGGCTGACAGATCGGTGGCACTTTTACTATTACAAGTAAATAGTATTTTAGGTACTTTACCTAACAAACTAGATTCGCAGACCTTATTTGAATAGTCAAATCAGTCCTAGTACCCACTCTTCAAAAGTGTGGATATACGAGTCTTGTTTAATTGTGTCCTAGACAACAATGCCACAAATAAGTCTCTATTGATCAAATCAATTTGAGCTATTTATTTGTCATTTTATATGTTTGAGATTTTTCTTTATATTCAAAATATAAATTCTGTTATTTATATCTAATGTATTTTATCTCAGTATCAACTTTATATAATAAAACACTTAGTGTTCTATAATATAAAGGTTTATCCGCAACGGATTAAACACTGATATAGAGATAATGTCTCTAGTCAAACTAGTTACATTATAACAGTTCCTAATTTAAGTACATACCCAAGGGTAGTTCCTAAACTTAGGTATCCACGGTCGAAACAGCGACTTTCGTCCAGTTTCCGATTCGCAGAGAAATCTCGGTTTGAAGTCAGTATCCAGCTCATAGCGGATTTGAACATCAATTCATATATTATGTACCACACTTAGTATTTAAAATCCAATTTCAATACTAGTAGTGAACATAACTTTGACAAATATTTTTAAAGTTAGAGCCTCGCCCTTTCTTTAATTCCTCCGTGTCTTCCATATCCAAATGGTAGTCACTTCGGGATATGTCAATTATCCTTTTCAATATTTCACAAACCTTTGGCCAAGCCTTGGGTTTCGGAATATCGAAACGATGTGCACCTTGTGCTACATGCCCAATTGCAAAACTTTGATACTTTTAAAATCTAATGATAGAATTATTATAAGTATATTAATTAAGCATTAAAGTCATCATCACATAAATCTTCCAAAGATTTATGCTCTACTATTTGCTTAATTATGGGCTTAGTCATAATAAGTTATTTTATCAAATAAATTAACCTATTATTAATTCCCAATTGAAAATTAAATCATTTAAAACATTTAACCCAAGGATTATATATTTTAAATATTCAACCTTTCAATTCTTTCTTGATTTCAATAGTCCAACTATTTAATCAATTTTAATAAAGGTACTATTTATTATAATGATTACAATAATCCAATTATTTAATCAACTATAATTTTAATATTGATTACTATAATCCAATTATAAAATCAATTATCATATTAATTCAATTATATTGATTACTATAATCCAATTATAAAATCAACTATAATTGAATGAGTTTGTATATAGTCCAACTATATATATAATTTAAAACAACATAAAATATTAGTCCAACTAATACTTTTGATTAATACGACGAGTAAAATATAAATGAGCGTGTTTAGCGAGTAATTGAACGATTGTTGCAAATTCAATACTTACCTCCCACTATTTTTCGTCGAGCCTCTAACCCTCTGTCGAGTACTCGGGAAACCGTGTTTCCTAGTGGGCTAGGATCCTATTAAATAACATACAACCTTGACTTTGGCCAACAAGCTGTATGCTATTTAACTAGGTAGATCTCACAGATCAATTGGATCCAATCCAATTCCTAGATCCGGTTAGGTGGACATCCAAGTCCTAAACATATTATTTACGCCAATGTATCTAATACATTTTCCTGACCATATCCTCCGAATCATCTAGGCCTTGGCTTTGGCACAACAAACCTAATGACTCCAGTTAAGCGGGACCCATTGACAAGGAAAGTTTCGTAATCAATGTCGTTGGACAAGAAGTGATCTTGACTTTGGCCAACAAATCACAACTTGGACAAGACACCGATGTGGAACAAAACCCTCATGATTCAAATACATCCAATTGACAAGGTCTTGACTTTGGCCAACAAACCAATGCCAATTGGATCTTGAACAAGAATCATTCAATGGAAGGATAATCGCTTAATATAGAACGAGGGTTTTTTCTCGCGTGCAAATTGGCTACCAATTTAATTATCTTTGTTAAGGTCTCATCATCATACACCCTTAAACATGCATTCTAAATACATAATAAAGCGAGAGAGTATGAAAATAAATAATAATGATATGCGGATGGATACTTTACACATTGATCCTAGATCAAATCTCTCCCTTTCTCACTCAAGCTAGCACTTGTACTACTTCTACCCGTTACACTACACTTCTAAAGAAACCTCATATACATAGAGGGGAATGGGTGAGAAGAGAATACAAAGAGAATGAAGGTGAAAAGGCTGGACACGCAGGTCCAATTTAATAAATCGAATTTATTACAATAATTTCTAAAATTGCCCACCCAACTAATATCCATCCGATATACATTATTCATTCAACACAACCACGTATTCACACACATAAGCATGCTATCAATCAATCTAATCAAATTAATTAATCTGATAATTAAGTGATCATCCAATGTTCAAACAACGATTTGATTTTGTTCGAGTCAAACTCGTTTTTGCGAATAAGTACTTAAAGTACGAATTCATGAATTAAATTAAACTACATCATTAAATCAAATTTAACATGCATTTAATACTAATTCACTATTCAATTCCAAATTAAATATTGCACTTTATTTAATAAACCTTTTACGATTTAAATTCCAAATTTAATCGTAACGCGTCTCAAAGACCGATTAACGTCCAACGTCAATTCAATTAAAGTCCAATGGGCTTTTAATTGATTTAATAAGGCGTGGACTTTTGGTCACTCGGGTCAAACCGATAACCAAAGTCCAATCCGGGATTTACCCCATAAGCCCATAAATCAATCTTGGCCCATTAGGCCCAATTGAACTTTAAAGGTTCATTAAGTCGCATTTGGGCTTTATGGTTAAGGTTTTGGGCCCAATTGGATCCAATCCACTTGGCCTAAACCAAACTTGATAAATCAAGCCCAATAGGCCAAATACAACAATAGAAGCACCAATCCAATTTAAGCCTAAATAAATAATTAAATTTCATTAATCCAATTACGCAATTTAATTACTTAAAGTGCATTACATGATTAATCAACTAAATCATCATTTCCAAAACACTAAATTAGTCCAATTAATCATGCTTAATTCATTATCACATGTCCAACACATAAAATGAAAAATCAAACCCATTACATGCTTCTTTAGTCTCGGCCAAAAGAGGGATTTTGTGTTCGATTTGGTTTCAATCCAATCGAACCCATAATCGACACATTAAATCACCATCCTAAATGATTTCATACACATCCAATGTCACAAAATCAAAAAAAAAAAAATACCAAGACATTAGGGCAAAAAACCTATTCGGCCAACATGAAGATTTTGGGGTTTTGTTCAATTCCAAATCCAATCCAATTCGATTCAATTAACATCAACCTAAATGATTCTAACTCATCAAATGAATCAAAATTCAAAAATTCCAAGAATCCAAAATCAATATACCATTCGGCCAAGGTAAAGTATTTGGGGAAAATAATTCCAAATCATTTTTCGAAAAATTGGTCCAACCAAAATGAAATTAAACATGTTATAAGCATACTCAAACAATCAATTTATTCAAATCATGCTCAAATCACATTTACCCAAATTTTAAGCCCTACAAATTTCATACTTGAACCTAAGCTCTTGATGCCATTGTTGGTTTTTATTAAGGTCCCAAGATCAAACAAGCAATGAAAATAATGCGTGAATACATCGACGAAGGTAGCGGAATACTTACATCGATCGGTTAAGTCGATTTGTAGACGTTTCAAGCCAAAAACTTCACTGCCTTGGTCACGCCCACTGTGCAGATTTGCTCACTGTTTGAGCTCATTCGGGTCTCAAAACGAAGCTCCAAACTCCGTCGGATGAGTCCCGCCTCATGGGTGAACCTCCCTAACACCTTCGCAATGTTCACAAGTGTGCTAGCACTTGATTTCATCAAATGAAATCACTCATTTGCTTCCCTGAAGTCACGCCAAAACTGGAATAAAACCAGTGAAGAAAATGTTCAAAATGGCGTGAAGAGAGAAAGAAAAGGGTGAGAGAGAGAGATGGAAAAGTGAGTGAGACTTCTAAAGCATTTACCAAAAAATGCATTATATATTTTCCAAGAAATAAATATGCTAAAAACATTTACCAAATCATTTATCAAATAAAATAAAATGGTAAAAGTTATTAGCTTATCACTATTCCACCAACTTGCATCACTATTCACAAGTCACTTTAATAAAGTGATGTGATGCAAGTCAATCAATCAATCCTTCCATCAATCAATCAATCAATCAATCAATCACTCAAAGTGACTTTTGATTTGACGCTTGATGTGACGATTGATTTGACGCTTGATGTGACTTGCGATGCCGCACTCGAATTCGAAATACGAATGCGCTCGCAATCACACTCGGGCTCGGGTTCGTTAATTCCAAATTAACGATTTTTCCGTCACGTCGTAATTAAATGATTACGCCTAGCGAATTCACTATTCACGTCGCTAACGAATTAATTCTAAATTAATTCGTTCGCCCGAATTAAAATCTAATTTTAATTCCGCGCGAAATCTAATTTCGTTTAATATATCGAATATATTAATTTACCGATTAATTCCAAATTAATCGTTATCTCTCTCTTGACGATATTTTATCCTAGATAAAATATCTCCGTAATTAATCCTAGATTAATTTTCTCTTTCTTCTATATAATCCCAGATTATTAATGAGTGCGAGTTATGCGTCATCGGTGCATTATCGGGAAGCGACCCATGAGATCTCCGGATAAGTTGGCAGTAAATACGGTCGTCGGAGTATCCGAATCACGTACGTACCAAGTACTACTTTCTACCGATTTACGAGACAAGGTCGACTCCTAGCAAAGCACCAAGTCTACCCAATTCTCCGGACATATCCTTAAAGAATATTAAGATCTATATCAAGCGTAGTATACAATTGTATTGTATTGCGTATATCGATCCAGTATCGGACGATCACATGTTAGGCCTGGGGCTGGAAATGTGTCTGCCCCGTACGAAACATATATCGGACATCAAGCAACTAGTCTCTTTGAATCGGGCAATCCTGACCTAGTCATATTGTCCCGACGGTTGCAACCTTTTATAGAGCACTAGTTCTGTATCTTGCGCGATCATCAACTCCATATGTCTGAAGTGACACTTCCATCTTGACATCACACCCAGTACACTACGATTCCTGATAAACCCAGAAGAGGTGAACACAGAACTTGTTAAAGCCCCCCAACCACCAAAACCAAAGTTTAACGATTGTCGCAAGTACTAGCGATGCAAGTCTCAGGTTAAGACCATATACACATACCCTGATACGGCCTCCCATAGACACGCAGACATACTACCAATGGGATTCCGCGGGGTCTATCCAGAGCGAAGCAGCTGTTTTCCGTACCATCGGTGAAACACAACCTCCTATCGCACTTGCATAAGTATCCAATACTTATATATATGAGAACTATGTCGTTGTGCCCTCACAACGCACACAAGTGCAATACTAGCCTATTCCGCATTATTGATGTCCAGTCTCGATATATACGGCTAGGGCTAGGGATATTAATGATTAATCCTTCGTGGACTGATACTGTCTCATATCATCTCAATCCAGGAACTAATAATAGGGACCTCTCTTCATTTATATATCTTTGGTGATCTAATCACAAATGATGAGAGTGCAATTTCCTTATTACATAGTTAATTTGCTACAACAACACAATGATCTGTGCAAATAGTGACGCTATGGGTCATATTATCCGACAGAATTAATTCTAAATTAATTCGTTTGCCCGAATTAAAATCCAATTTTAATTCCGCGTCGAAATCCAATTTCGTATAATATATCGATTATATTATTTATCGATTAATTCCAAATAATCGTTCTCTCTGTTTATTAATATTTTATCCTAGATAAATACCTCTGTAATTAATCCCAGATTAATTTTCTCTCTCATCGAATTAATCCCAGATTAATTCTCTCTCTCTCTTCTAATTAATCCTAGATTAATTAAAGGCGAGTCTTTACGTCATCGGTGAATCTTTGGGAAGCGACCCATGAGATCCCCGGATATGTTGGCAGAATACGGTTATCGGACTATCCGAATACGTACGTACCAAGTACTAGTTTATACCGATTTACAAGACAAGGTTGGCTTCTAGCAAAGCGCCATGCCTACCCAATTCTCCGGAAATATCCTTATAGGAATATGTGATCTATATCAAGCGTAGTATATACCGAAGTATTGCGTATTTCTTTCCGGTATCGGATGTTCACGTGCAAGGCCTGGGGCTGGAATTGTGTCTGCCCCGTACGAAGCACATATCGGATATCTGGTAACTAGTCTCTATAATCGGATATACATGACCTAGTCATAATATCCCGATAGCTCGAGCATTTAAGAGAACGAGTTACGTATCCTACGTGACCATCATCTCCACTATGACTGGAGTGATACTTCCGTCTTGACATCACACCCAACACACTATGATTCCCAATATACCCAGTATCGGCGTACACAGAATCTGTTAAAGCCCTGGACGACCTCAACTAAAGTATATTGATTGTCGTATGTATTAGCGGTGCAAGTCTCAGGTTAAGACTAAATACACCTACCCTGATTGCAGACTCCCATAGACACATAGTCATACTACCAATGGGATTCCGTGGGGGGTCTATCCAGAGCGAAGCTGTTTCCCGTACCATCGGTAAAACACAACCTCCTATTACACTTGTATGAGTATCCTATACCCAAATATATGAGAACTATGCCGTTGTGCCCTCACAAAAGCGCACAAGTGCAATACTAGTCTTTTACGTATTTATCGATGTCCAATCTCGATAATACTCTGACTAGGGATATTTAATGATTTATCCTACATGGACTGATACTGTCTCATATCATTCTCCGTCCAGGAACAAATCATAGGGACCTCTCTCATTATTTATATATCTAGGTGATCTAATCACAAATGATAAGAGTGCAATCTCCTATGTCATATAGTTAATTTGTACAACAACACCGTGATCTGTACAAATAGTGACGCTATGGGTCATAATTGTCCAACATGGTTAACCAAAGCCAATGACACTACAAGGCATTATTTTGGGGCCGATTCTCTATCCCAAATGGAGTCAACATCTGTAGGAGCGAAGTGGGGTTTACCACTATGCCTATGATGCTCGGTGACCATAACATTGTTGGGCTCACAGCCCACTAGGGACTAAACCAAAGAATAAATGAGTCGCCACCCAGTGTGAATTGGGAAAGATTTAAGGTCGCACTCACCCCTCGCTATTTCACTGATAGGGCCGCTGATTTCACTCCATTTTATTGCTGTTTTGCTGCTATTTTCAGTCATTATTTTATGGTAAAAGGCTATTGTTTTGGGGCGGTTTTGTGGCAAAATCTGGGTAGTTTGGGGCAGTAAGTTCACGGTAAGAGGGATGACTGTTTCAGGTAGAACATTTAGTGATCAGTTGGTGTATTTTCAGTGAAGATTTTGGTGGTCAGTGGCTGTGTTTTCACGGGCAATTTATGGCAGTTTCAGGGTGCAGTTCAGGGTAGTATTTGTGCGTGAAAAGCTTGGGTACGTGGGCTGCCTTTTTGTTTTGTTTGTTGCATTAGTGGGGGTTGTGGGTTGTACATGAAAGAGGGGCTATTGGATGGTTTAAAGGCTACTGGTTAAGGGTTTTAGGAGGGGCCGTTTTATGTGAAGGGTTTACTATTACGTGAAGGCAATGTTAGTGCGAAACGAGTCTGTGTAAGGGCAGTGTTTGTGGCGTGAATGAGGCTGTTTTTGATTTCTGTGAGGGCAATGTTTAAGGCATTGTAGGTGGCTATTTGTGAGGGTCGTGATGGTTGTGTTTTAGGCGTTGAAGGTGGCTGTTTGTGAGGGTTGTGAGGCCAGTGTTTTAGGCGTTAAATGTGGATTATGAGGGCAGTGTATGTGAGTCGTTGGCTGGTTAGGGCTTGTGTTTTTGGTTGAGAGAGAAAAAAATAAGGTTTATTCTTAGCAAGGGACATGTGGTAGTTTAGTAAAGGTTTATTGTTATCAAGCAAGGTGTGTTTGGTGTGGTTTTTTCTCGGCAGTGAGTGAAGAAGTTACTGTTTGTGTAAGGCATGGCTTGATGAGAGGCGTGAGGTGGCTGATGAGGTTTTAGGGTTTTCTTGTGTTTGTATGGAGAGAGAGAGGTTAAGTGTTTATTTGTTTGAGTGTGTTTTTACCGTGAGAGATGAGCTAGGAGAGGGTGGGGGTTGAATTTGTGTCTCTTTTATAGATAAAGGCTAGGGTGAATCTTTGTTTGAAAAGGAATGAGAGTTGTTAATAAATGTGATATCTTTTAATTAGTATTTCATAAGGAAAACATCTTTTTAATTAGGGACAAGATTTGGCTTGTTTTGGAAGATCATATATTTGATTTACTTTAATTAGGTATGTAATTATTTAGATTTTATTTGATTTGTTTTAATTTGCCATTTGTTAAATATGTGATTTTGTATTTTTGGATGTGTTTTAAGGGCTTGGGTGTGTGTGGGCTTTTTCCTTGGGCGTGTGGGCTTGGCTTTGTGGGCTAGGTGGGCGTGTGGGCTTGATATGTATTTCAAGGGTTTTGGGCCAAGGTTAAATAGTTCGCGGGGTTTTGGGCTAAAGGTGTTTTAAAATGGAAGTCCAACAAGCGATCCCGAAGCTAAACAAGCAAACTAAATCCAACAAAAATCCTAATTTCTGACTTTTCCCTTCCGATGTCCGTTTCCCGTGACTTCCGTGACTTAAAAGGTAGTGTCTCCAAATGAGACTCATCATAGGGACTTACATGCAAAAATGCAGTGCCTACACAAAGTAAAGGCGAAATAATAAAATAAAGATTAATAGACAAAAAGATAAATACCAAAGAAGAAAATATGG
This sequence comes from Zanthoxylum bungeanum, assembly GCA_019454045.1. Taxonomy (NCBI): domain Eukaryota; kingdom Viridiplantae; phylum Streptophyta; class Magnoliopsida; order Sapindales; family Rutaceae; genus Zanthoxylum; species Zanthoxylum bungeanum. The sequence goes on along the minus strand of SKCR01038534.1, from coordinate 46,428 downwards.
CCATAGATTTGGCTGTCTTTATTGTAGGACTTCGCATGCCCGACAGGATGTATTTCACGTCCAGCCAGGCTTGCAGCATCCAGAACTATAAAAATAAATATGGTAAGGGTGCCCTCAGGTCTTACCTTTTAAATTGCTTTCTCGGAAGTGCGTTAGGCTATTGCAGGAAGGATCGCTGGTTCGCTGTTTCACTATTTCTGGTTGCTGTTTTGCTATTTTCTGATTGCTATTTTGTTATTTCTGGTTGCTGTTTGTTGTTTTCTATTTCTGGTTCGCTGATTGCTATTTTTGGTCGCTGGTTGGTTGTTTTTGGCGTTGTTTCTGGTTGTTTTTTACTGTTGTTTTTGGTTGTTTTTTACTGCTTTTATTTGTTATTTTTGGCTGCTGGTTTCATGATTTTTCTAGTTGTTTTATTTCTCACGTTTTTTCTCATTTTTTCCTTATTGTTTGCTTTCTTTCGGTGGCTAGTTGTGGTTTCTTTCGGTGGCTGGTTTCAGTTTTTTATTGTTTATTTTAGTGGCCGGTTATTGTTTCTGTGATGGTTGTTTCGGTGATGGTCTATGTTTTTCTTTGTGGCCGTTCAAGAAGAAGAGAAGAGACATCTAAGGTTTTCAAGTTGTTTTTTGCTGTTCAAGCCTCCCAGGGTTTCAAGTTTCCGTGTAAAAAGAAGAAGAGAGGCTTTAAGGGTTTTTTTTTTTGTTGCCGGTCCAAGTGTTCACTTATTGATGATTTGATCCCCTTTTTATAATGATTAGAAGTGATATCCAAATAGGGAAACAAATCATGAAAATTTGGGAGATATATTCTCAAATTATTTTGAGAATAAAATCTCTTAAATATGGTGATGAGGGGATCTTAAATCTTTTTAATTTGGTAAGTGTTGATGAGGGGATTTGAGCATGTGGATTCCATGGGGTTTATGGTGGATGGTGTGGGCTTGCATGAGCTGATTAGGGCTAAGGCTATGAGGTTGCGTCAAGGGCTGTATTTAGGGGTAGATGCATGGTGGGTCCGAGGCTAAGGCTTGAAACAAAAACTGACGGAGCGAATCCGAGGCTGGCTAGTGAGTTTGAATCCGATGAGGTGCTAATTTTGGAGGTTTTCCTTCCTTCCGGCATTCGTTTTTTGCAATTTCCGCAACTTTTCAGGTAGTGCCTCCATACGAGGCTTATCATCGGGTTCATGCAAATATATAGTGTCTACATTTATGCTTAATATTTCTTTGCCACTCTAGTATTCACTCACCAGGTAATTCAAAAGACTTGACCAACCCCACTTTCTAGTTTATTTTACAGGTTACAGGATCATGCATGTGGAGGATGAGAATTGGAGAAGATGGCACCCATCAACAATCGTTATGTACCATGGACGTCAGAGTGGGAGTCACACCCAATAGTTAGTTATTGTCAAATTGGGCCATGAGGTCGAGCTATATGTATACATTTGTTTGTGTATGCACTAGTTTGTATTTCATGATCAGGCAAGTATAAATGCATGTTTAAGTTCAAGTTATACAGCTATAATCAACATATTTTCAGTCTTTCATGATAACGTTTACATGACATCCATATATGTAGTCAATCCGTCAGTGTGTTTAGTAGGTGTATGTCATGGATTCTGGGTGGTGGTTAGGTCGTCTTATGTTGATCACATGCCCATATTTTTAGGGGTGTGAAACTATGAGTTGGGTCTACCTCCCAGCATGGATGAGATTCATCTTGTATTTAATGTTTCCATGCTTTGAAAATATCTACACGATGACTCTAAAATTTTAGAGCCATAGAAAGTAGAGCTCATGGGAACCCGAGAAGGTTATGAAAAAGAAATATCTATATTTGTTTACTGATCAAGGTACCTTTCACACTTCACTTCTTTTTGGATTTGAGAACGAATCCTATTTTAAGGGGGGAGAGTGTAACACCCTCGTTACCACGACTTTACCATAACATTTATTCGTATGTGTTCGAAATATCTTCAAGTATTTAATTATGCATTATTAGCATCTTTATTATTCATATTAATTATTCTGAAAACACGAAGTAAAATTTTTTTATTTTGTGATGCATTTAATTTTTATCGTGATCAACACAGGCTTCGGTATTTTAGCCATAATTTCTGATATTGATGTCCGTTTTCAGCAATCTTAGTACTGTTTGAAAGTATAAACATAGAACTACAACTTTTATGTTAATAACTTCCCTAATTTTAGAACCTAATTATGTAAAAAATGACAGGTCTTCTAGACAATACTGTAGCACACAAGAATAGCTTAAAAATTTGGCATGTGACAAAAACATTTATAATATTTTATTTAGAAAAATCTCCCATTTATTTTAAAAGCATAACATTATTCATCATCTTCAAAATGAGAAACAACACTCATGATTTTTCCTCTCCCCTCTTCACGCTATCACTTCTCTTTTGCTTAGCCAAATTTCTACATCATTTGAAAAACAAACGCACTCACTCATTAAGACAATCACATCCTGGTAAGTTTCTCTCCCTCATTGTTTGCTTATTTTTTGATTTTTTGTTTGAACACATGATACCTATTTTGAAAATCATTGAGATATCTCATTTAAGCGTAAATATTATATTGACATTAGTGTATACACTGCATTTTTGCATGAGCCCGAGGATGAGCCTCGTATAGAGGCACTACCGAAAAAGTTATGGAAGTTGCGAAAAACGGATGTCGGAAGGAAAAAAAACCTCCAAAATTAGCACATCATCAGATTCAGACTCACTAGCCAGCCTCGGATTCGCTCAGTCAGTTTCTGCTTCATACCTTAGCCTCAGCACAAAACTCCTGCAACCCATGAATCGGCCCCTGCAACCCATTCAGTTCATCCACCCTGCAACCCATGAATCGCCCCATAAAGCAAAAAAAGACACCATGCACGCCCAAAAATAAAACCCCATGCAATCCACATGCTAAAATCCCCTCAAACCACTTTCTAATTTATCAAGATTTGAAATCTCATCCTTACCAATTAACAAGATTTGAGATCTCCATCACCAAATTTATGAGATTGTATTCTAAAAATAATATTGGTAAGATATTCCCCAAATAAATGTGATTTATTTCCCTATTTGGAGATCCTTTCAAAACATTATAAAATGGACACTTTTTCATCATCAAAGACAGGTCACTTTCTTCTTCTAGTGGCAAAAACCCTAGGACTCTTTCTTCTTTTTTCTTTAGACGGCAAACTTAGGAAAAACAAAGAAGCCACCACCGGAACCATAAATAGTGAAGACCGAAACACAAGACAACCAAAACACAAAACCATAACACCAAATCACCGAAACGAACCCCAAAGCGAACAACCAAACAAAACAACCAAAAAACAAAAGAGAAAAACAACAAAACAACCAAGACAAAAAATAGTAAAATAGCCACTTGAAAGCCGCAAAAATAGCTACCAAAAAACTGAGACATCAAACAACCAACCGCCAAAAAAAAAAAACAAACACCAAAAACAACAACCAGCAAACACCAAAAACAGTAACCAAAACAGCACCAAAAACTGTGAAACCAAAACAACAACCAGCGATCAAAATAATAAAAAAATAGCAGCCAAAACAACCAAAACACAGCAGTCAAAAACAACCCAAATAGTAGCCGAAAACAACCAAAACTACAAACCAGTAAAACACCAAACATCAACCAGAACAGCAAAACAGCAACCAGAAACAACAAACAGTGAATCAGTAACCTGAGACAGCAAACAACAAACTAGATTCGATCCTTCCGGTGACGGCCTAACGCACTTCCGATAAGCAAGTTAAAAGGTAAGACCTGAGGGCACCCTTACCACATTTATTTTCATAGTTCCGGACACTGCATGTCTCGCTGGACGTGAAATACGTTCAACCGAGTATGCGAAGTCCTACATCAAAGACGGCCAAATTTCTGGTCACATTCTTATTTCTTTGGCATTTCATTTTTTTTGTTTGTTTATTCACCTTTATCGTTGTTTTATTATTTCACATTTATTTTGTTATTTATATTTTTATCTATTTATCGTTATTTTATTATTTCACCTTTATTTTTTTTGTTCATGTTGGTGATTATCTGCATATGCATTATTATATTATTTCATGTCTATTTTTTTATTTGCATTGCATTAATGATTATGTGTGTTATTATCTCTTGCGGTATATCGGATGGAAACCCAGACGTAAATTTTGTAGCTGAATCCGAATGGGCGATAGTGCGGTCTGTATTTGGGATACAACTCCACGTGCTAGTCGGGAAATACTCATATATGCGAGATTAACCCTCATTTATTTGTTATTTATTTATTGGTATTTTCCTGCTTTCGATTGTTTATTATAATTTTTGTTATCGCATCTCGTATTTCTTAACTCAAAGTGCTTTTAAAACTACATTATTGTGATTATTATTTTGATTGGGTATGTTATTACAGCCATCATAGATATACGTTGGGTTAGAGAAGAAGTAAGACTTGTCAAGAAGAGGTTAGAAAGCATGAATGTGTCAGGGAGTGATGGTTCCCGCATGGATCAATTCGAGACCAAAATCACCACAATTACAAAGAAACTACAAGCTTTGACTAACGCTGTGGCCAATCTGACAATACCCCGCACAGTGGGAACAAAAAACAACAGGGATGGAAGGTGTGAGGATCCCCCGAATAGGGTGAGCGAAGAAATCCCTGTTTTTGAGGGTGACATGGCTAAGTATGTCGCGAGAAGGATAGCCGGGCCTCAGGAAGAGTTACAAAAACTCAGAGAACAAGTAAAGTCAGTTACCCGTAAGATGAAGGGAAAACATGAAGATCTATTAGACTATGATGCAATGAATTTCAAAGAACAGCTGCCTCCCCAGTTTAAGATGCCTAACATGGCCAAGTTCAATGGAAATAGAGATCCAATGGTCCATCTCCGACAATATGTTTCAGTGATGAGTTTAGTGGGTTTGTCGAAACTCCAGCTGCAGAAGATGTTTGGGATGTCACTGGAAGGGGCGCGCGTAGTATGGTATCATGGCCTGGAGAGAAAGGCCAGGGATGATTGGAGGGAATTAGCATAGGCCTTTTTGAACCAATATGTCATGGACTTGGAGATAGACTTGTCGCTCTGTGACATAGAAAACACACTGCAGAAGCTAGAGAAGAGCTTCAAAGATTATGTGGATCACTGGAGAGGCCAGCTCTTGAAGATGCAGACATGACCCTCGGAGAAGAACCAGATTAAGATGATCATTAAGGGCACCAAGCCCTCTATTTACAACAAGCTGAGAAGGATGACCTCCATTATTAGTCACTTTCGACAGTTAAGAGAAACAGTCATGGATATCGAGGAAAAGGAAGCCGAGACTAGAAACTTTTACAACCAGAATAGAAAGATCATTGTGGGACCTTCAGAGACCAAGCCCGCTCCTACTGCGGTCGCCGCCATCAGGAACATTCGATTCTCTAATTTTACTACAACTTTGTGAAAGGTGTTTGAGAAGCTAAAGAGGCAAGGACTCCTAAAACCTTTAGAACCTAGACCACTTCCAAGCCCTGTGCCACCCCACCTTAACCTAAACCTCTATTGTCACTACCATCAGCAAAAAGGCCATGAAACCGATAATTGCACCCGCCTTAGGCATGAGATCCAAGACCCCATTGATACCCATAAGATACCCAACACATACAGAAACCATATACCCAACTACCACTTCGTTCCACCACTAACCAACATGATCAACTCCGGCCTGCCTGAAAGCTTTGTCTTTCAGACTCTCAATAACCAAGCTTCTTGCATGGGAATATCAGACATCAATAGTGGAGATAAAACTGAGTAGGGGAGAGATTTCTGGGAAAACTTCTCGAGCAGTGACGAAGATGAGGTAAATGGGATGACTCGTAGCAGACATTTTTACAGTGATGTAATAGAGAAAGGAAAAGAAGTACTAACATAAGGCTGATATGTGACAAAGAATACGGATAACACCGAGGGGGATACTGTGTTGCGTCAATTGAAGAAGACACAGGCACAAGTGAGCATATGGGAGTTATTATGCGCCTCTCAAGAGCAGATGTGTGACATGGTAGAAGCTCTAAGCAAGATAATGGTACCTGAAGATGAAAACCTGACAATGTTTGTAGGGTTGGTATAGAAATAGGGTAGGCAGATGATAAAATTCTCTGAAGAAGAGCTCCCGGTGGAGGGGAGGAATCACAACAAGCCGCTATTCATAAAAGAGGAAGTAAGAGGCAAAAAGACATCTTGTGTGATGTTGGATGTTGGCTCATCTATCAATGTGTGCCATTTGATGATTTTGTCAAGGTTGGGTATGCAGACAACATATTTAAGCCCCTCCAACATGACTATCAAAGCATATAACAATAGCAAATAGGGAGTCGAAGGTATTTTTGTCGCAGTTGTCAAAGTGGGCCCGATAGAAGACGAGATGGAGTTCATAGTGCTTAACATCCCTGCTATATTTGCTCTGTTATTAGGGAGGCCATGGTTTCACAAACTTGGGGGCATGCCATCCACTTTGCACCAGGTTATTAAGTTCCCGCATGGAGAGAAAGTCTTCACCATCAGGGCTGAAGTAGACAATGATGTGGCTGCTTTAGACATACAGCCACTTGTAGGACACATAAATCGGCGACGCTGTTCCAATCTCGCGGCCCGGTCAGGAGTACGGAGTAGCCCACGGGGGACTAAACTGGTGAAATATATTAGAGTCACCACCCAGTGTGAACTGGGAAATAATTCAAGGTCGCACTCACCCCTCGCAAGGGAAGATCTCAAACGGTTGGGTTCGGAATGGTTCCTTACTTACGCCACTTGTAATGAACGGATTTATGCGATATTATGACCGAGTCTACACAATATACATATGCAAGAATAACATATATCTAAGTTTGCATACAACCTATATCTAAGTTTGCATACATAGGAGTACAATCTATATTTAAGTTTGCATGCATAAAAGTAAATCGATATAACGGTAATCACATAATTTCATAAACATATTAAATTGATAAATGTGAAAACATAAATAAATAGTAATTGTCTAAACATAAACATCAAAGAGATATAATTTAGCTCATAATGCGAAAGATATAACTAAATCATGCATGGAAATAACGTGTTATTTCTAATGAATCATGGATAAACATAAGATTAGATAAAACAGAATATATGTGTTTCTCAAGCAATACGTGGAATTGTATCCAAGTTCAGATTGCACTACCGTCCATTCGGATTCGGCTGCGGAATTTACGTCTGGGTTTACATCCGATATACCACGAGAGATAACACAAAAGCATTCATCCCACAACCATAATATACATGAACCGACAATACGCATGTGAAGAAATACTAATAAATAATTAAAAAGATGAACTAGAATAAATAAAAGGGTGCCATCAGGTCTTACCTTTTAAGTCTCTTTTCGGGAGTGTGTTGGGACGTCGCCAGAAGGGTTAATATTTCCGCTATTTTTTTGGTTTACCGGTTTACTATTTCCACTGTTTTGGGATGCTGTTTTCTCTATTTTTATTGCTGTTTTCACTCGCTGTTTTTATGCATTTTCTGCTGCTGTTTTGTCTCAGTTTTTTCACTATTTTGGAATGATTTTTGGACTATTTTGGGGTATTTCTGGGATTATTTTTCTGCTATTTTGGTGTTGTTTTGTGGACTATTTTGGTATGTTTTAGGGTCAGTTTTACAGGGTTATTTGTTGGTTTGTTCGGTGTTCACATGGCTGCATGGGTTGAAGGTGGCTTGTTTATTATTTGTTGCCTTGTCGGTGATGTTGGTCCTTTGTTGAAAGAAGAGTGAGCTGTGTGGAGTGGTACGGTTTGTGTGTATTCATGGCTGGTGAAAGGTGTGATGGGCTGCTACGAGTCAAGGGTAGAGTAATGCTTGGCTTATTATGTGTGGTTTGTGTGCGTGTCAGTGGGGGAATAGTTTATGGTTTTGAGTGCGTTCCATTGTTGGTAAAGTGGTGTGGCAGTGCCTAAAGTGAGTGGGTGAGTGGTCGTATGTGTGAAGGTGGTTGATTAATGAGAAGTTGTGGGGCTGTTTTCTTGTTGAGGTTTTATGGTTTAGTTTGGTCAGTTGGTGAGTGGCGTGTGAGAATAGGGTTTGTTGTTTTGCTGAGAGTGGCGTGAGTATTTTCCGTGAGGATGTTAGGGGCTGCGTGGTGTGAGAGAGGAATATGGTTTGTTGGCTTTTACATGTGCATGGTGTTTAGGTTGAAGAAGGGACGTGTGTGGCTTATGGCATGAAAGGAGAGAATGTATTAGGGTTTTTCTTTTCCGAGAGAGAGAGGAGAGAGATAGAAGGGCTAGAGTTTATTTTACCGAGAGAGTCCAGTGAGAGAGAGAGGGCATGGAGAAGGCTAAGGCCGAGAGTTGTGCTAGGGTTTATTTTGTTTTTCAATTGCTGAGAGAATGAGGGTATGGTCATTGTGTATGAGTCTTCATGAGAGATGAGTTTTTTGGTGTTTAATTGGTGTGTTTGTGGCGCTGCGTCTTCCATGAGAGAGAGAGCCGAGGAAAATGTTTCTTGTAGAGAGAATAGTGTGTTTGTTGTTTCTCGTGTGAGTGTGGCGAGAAGGATCTTGGTGTGTGTAAGTCACTTTGGTGACATGAAAGGCTGTTATCATTTGTTAGTGAGACTGCTTAGGGGCTTCTGATTGTTGTTGGTTTATTTTGGTGGAGAGCTGTGTTTGTTTGTTATTATTTATCTGCTCGTTGGGAGAAAGGATGAGCTGTGGTTTATTGGTTCGTTAACTTATGGCCATGTGTGTGTGTATCCTTAGGTGTGTTTGTGTATGGCGTGGATGAGTTACTGTTTGTGATCGAGTCTGGTTATTTTATGAATTTGTTCAGTGATTTGTTCACGTGAAGGAAAGGCAGAGAGTGAGAGTTGAGAGAGATAGAGATTACTAGGGTTTTATTTTTGTGTTTAGCCCTGAATATGAGCTCCCTCTAATAGTCTTAAGGTTTGGTTTGTGTGTCTTTTTATAAGAGTGGGTTAGGGTTTTCCTTGCATGGGAAGGAAAGAAATCATGCAATCATGAGGGGTATCTTCAATTAGTGTGTTATAAGGAAAAGATCTATTCAATTTAGGAATGTGATTTATTTAGTTTAGGAAAGGGATTTCGGAGATTTAATTTGATTTGATTTGATTTAATTTAATTGGATTTGATTTAATTTAATTGTGATATGTGTTTTAAATGTTGTAATTATTTGGATTGGGCTTGGGCGAAATGGGCTTTGGATGGGTGCGGGGGTTTTGGACCGATGCTTAATATTTTAAAATAGAGATTAACCGGTCGAATCCGAGGCCAATTTACCAGTTAAATTCGTTGATGTATTTATTTTTAAATTTTTCCCTTCCGACGTCCGTTTCCCGCAACTTCCGCAACTTATCGGGTAATGTCTCCATACGAGGCTCATCATTAGGCTTTCATGAAAAAATGCAAGTGTCTACAGTCGCCCCCACTTTGATGGGACTTATGCAGTGTGTGACAGTGACAATCTTATCAAAGTCATGCATGCATTTTTTACTTACCTGGCTCGCCAGCTGTCGCCGAACTTACCTGTTGTTTTGAGATGATTCAAACTGAGTTGATCTGCTATTGAGGTGCTTCGACCCCTGGTCCATTCCCGAACCATTATTGTGAGGTTGTCCATTCCCGAACCATTACTTGCTGAGATGGTGGTCCATTTCCGAACCGTTACTTGCTGAGATAGTGGTCCATTTCTGAACCATTACAGAGTTAAGATTGAGGTCCATTTCCGGACCGTTACTTGATGAGATGGTCTATTTCCGAATCGTTATTGATGAGATATGGTTCATTTCTAAACCATTACTTGTTGAGATGGTCCATTTCCGAACCGTTACTGATGAGATGGTCCATTTCCAAACCATTACTGATGAGATGGTCCATTTTCGAACAGTTACTGATTAGATGGTCCATTTATGAACAGTTACTGATGAAAGATGGTTTATTTCCGAACCATTACTAGTTGAGATGGTCCATTTCCAAACCATTACTGATGAGATGGTCCATTTCCGAACCGTTACTGAATTGAGATTAATGGCGAGGCACTGTGACCCATGGGTCTTGTTCCCGAATTGAATTGTGGATCTTGTTCCCAAACTGAATTGTGGGTCTTGTTCTCGATTTGAGTTGTTTTCTTGTTCCCGAATTGAGTTGTGGGTCTTGTTCTCGATTTGAGTTGTGGGTCTTGTTCATGATTTGAGTTGCGGGTCTTGTTCCCGATTTCAGTTGTGTTGTGGATCTTGTTCCCGATTTGAGTTGTGGGTCTTGTTCCCGAAATGAGTTGCGGGTCTTGTTCCCGATTTGAGTTGTGTGTCTTGTTCCCGATCTGTGATGAGAGTAGGTTTTATTCCCGAACTGTACTGATTGTGGGCTTTGTTCCCGAACTGTGCTGAATGTGGGCTTTATTCCCTGGGCTTTGTTCCCGAATTGTGTAGAGAGTGGGCTTTGTTACCGAACTGTACCGATTGTGGGCTTTGTTCCCGATCTGCTGACAATGTAGGCCTCGGCCCCGGGATTCATTCCCAAAACTGCTGATAATGCGAGTCTCGACCCTGGGATTCATTCCCGAAACTGCTGATAATGTGGGCCTCGGCCCTGGGATCCATTCCCAAAACTACTTATCTTTGCCGCTTTTTCCTTTTCTTCAAAACCTGTGAACAAAAACAAAACAAAAAATTATGTGCATATGATGTGTATGCATGTATGCATGAATGTATTTCTTATTCTGATGGGTTAGGCCTTCCATGTGCTCCTCGATGCTATTTGCCTACAAATGTCTTCGGTCACCCCTAGGGCCTGCTTACAGTTTCCTTCTGTCAATTCCCTTCTAGCGATTGCTCAGCTCTCTTTATCTCATGGCTCAAGTTCTTGATACATCCTTTTTCGCGGGGCGGTAGACTAGTCACCCCCAGACTTGTTTTAGCTTTCTTCTCTCTACTGTTTGCACTAGACAATGTGGACTACATGATGTGTCACTCCATATCATCATACTTTATTACATGCTACCAAATAGTCCCAATAGTTATACATATCATTGTCACAAAGAATGCTCAGTAATGAAACCAGAGAACCTTCAAAACACTCGATGCAACTCAAATCCAAGTCTTTGAATAAATGATCTAAGCCAGACTCAAAGTGTGTGTGTGCAAAGGTTCATTTGCAGATTCATCCCCAGGTAAGCCATCTCAATGATTTCGTCAAAAAATTGGGATCGATGGGTCAAACCATCCTAGATGTCTCAATTATGCCCTACAGTTGCTTTTCTGCGCTCAATGTGGTAATGTTTTCTTTATATTTGGTCTCTCTTTTTTTCTTTTCGTTTTGAACTTCTTTTTTTTTCTTTTTTTTTCAACATACCTACCCTTTAAGGTAGCATTTCTCCTCATGGTGGTCCTAATACTCGCCCATAGGTAGCTTCACGCTTATCGGTTATAAGTGGTTTAATTATTTTCTTTAGAGACTTTTCATTTATTTTCAACCATACCACACATCATAACACAAGCAAATCAGGATAGACATTTCGGCAAACGGTCATTCACCGACCTACAATTTCTTCAACTAGTCACTTTGCTAACTACTCAGGTTTTCGCTGCTAAAAACCATAATCAAGTGCTTACGAGTCTAACATAGATCAATTACTCAAAGTATCAGATAAAACCACATCAAGAGTTTATCATTTCTAAGATTTCACCCTAAAGCAAACCATTTCATCATCGGACTTATGCCAAACTATTAAGGACTAAAATCAAACAATTTTTCTTTTTCTTTTTCTTTTTTTTTTCTCTTTTTTTTTCTTTTTTCTCTGTTTTTTTTCCGAAGGCCCCCCCAATGGTCTTTCTATTATTGCCATAAATTTTTCTGATTCTCGGCTTCTTTTTCCCGATATCCATGTTTGCTAAACTCTTCTTGACAAATCTTTCTTTCTCTCTAACCCAACGGATATCTATGATGCCTTTTAAGACGCAAGGTTAACATGATGCGTGTATGCATGAGATGCGTGCGATGTATGAGATATAATATGCATGTTGTCATCAAAAGAATAAAGAGGCAACTTCTATAGGATATATGTCTATGGTTCATATGCAGGCTTATAAGAGTATAGACAAAGGCTCCCACCGGCGAAAGATTGCCCAAAACTAGGTCTCCCCACTCAAGGGTTCGAGCGACCAAGTGAGCGCACATTTTTTTTACCCTAAGGTACGTGCCAACGAGTGATGATACCATATAACGATCCGTCTCTTCGAGTGAAAATGACTTCTTGATACTTGAAGGACTGTCAAATGGATTTCTCTATTGAAGATTCCCTAGAGGGAGGGTGGAGCGAACTCTCTTAAATACCCTTCCCTCTTAGGCTCTTATCGCCTTGGTGACAGGAATAAACAGTAGATCCTCCAACTAATTCCATCAAGGTAAGCTTTGAGTAAATTATTATCTAGATGTATTCACAGCTTTTCCTTTTGGCTATAAAAATGTAGTGAGTGAAGGAAGACACCAAATCATTATCTAACTCTAATAATGCCTTTGGTTAAACCCCTTGGTCCCAACCCACTTGTAGAGACGGTTAACTAAAGCAAAAATAAAAAACATTACAAAACGTTATTTCGGGGCCGATTCCTATCCCCAGTGGAGTCCCCAGACTGTAGGACATAGAATTGGCGACTCTGTCCAAAGCTCGCGGCCCGATCGGGAGTACGGAGTAGCCCGCGGGGGACTAAACTGGAGAAATAAAATGGAGTCACCACCCAGTGTGAACTGGGAAATGATTTAAGGCCCCACTCACCCCTCTCAAGGGAAGACCTCAAATCATTGTTTCGACGGTTCAACGATTCACTATTTCTGATGTTTTGGGCTGTTGTTTTCTCTGTTTTTGTTGCTGTTTTAACTGTTTTCACTCGCTATTTTTATGTATTTTCTGTTGTTGATTTGTCTCGATTTTTTTCACTATTTTGGAAACTTTTTTTGACTGTTTGGGGTGATTTTGTGGGGTTATTTTGCTGCTGTTTTGGGGTTGTATCGGGGACTGTTTTGTTATGTTTTAAGGTTGATTTTACGTGGTTATTTGTTGGTTTGTTCGGTGTTCATGTGGGTGTATGGGTTGAAGGTGGCTTGTTTATTATTTGTTACCTTATCGGCGATGTGGGTCTGTTGTTGAAAAAAAAGAGTGAGCCTTGTGGAGTGGTAGGGTTTGTGTGTATTCGTGTCTGGTGAAAGGCATGATGGGCTGCTGCGAGTCAAGGGGAGAGTAATGTATGCCTTATTATGTGTGGTTTATGTGCGTGTAAGTGGGGGAATATTTTATGGTTTTAAGTGTGTTCTCTTGCTGGTAAAGTGGCGTGGCAGTGCCTAAAGTAAGTGGGTTGAGTGGTCATATACGTGAAGGTGGTTGATTAATGAGGAGTTGTGGGGCTATTTTCTTGTAGAGGTTTTAGGGTTTAGTTTGGTCGGTTGGTGAGTGGCGTGTGAGACTAGGATTTGTTGTTTTGCTGAGAGTGGCATGAGTCTTTTCCGTGAGGATGCTAGGGGTTGCGTTGTGTGAGAGAGGAATAGGTTTGTTGGCTTTTACGTGTGCATTGTGTTTAGGTTGAAGAAGGGACGTGCGTGGCTTATGGCCTGGAATGAGCGAATGTATTAGGGTTTTTCTTTTCTGAGGAGAGAGATGGAAGGGCTAGGATTTATTTTGCCGAGAGAGTCCAGTGAGAGAGAGGGGGCGTGGAGAAGTCTAAGGCCGAGAGTTGTGCTAGGGTTTATTTTGTTTTTCAATTGCTGATAGAATGAGGTATGGTCATTATGTGTGAGTCTTTATAAGAGATGAGTTTTTTATGGTTTCATGGGTGTGTTTGTGGCGCTGCGTCTTCCATGAGAGAGAGAGCCGAGATAGGGTTCTTGTAGAGAGAAGAGTGTGTTTATTGTTTCTCGTATGAGTGTGGCGAGAAGGATCTTGGTGTGTGTAAGTCACTTTGGTGACATGAAGGGCTGTTGTCGTGTGTTAGTAAGACTGCTTAGGGGTTTCTGATTGTTGTTGGTTTTTTTTGATGGAGAGTTGTGTTTGCTTGCTATTGTGTATCGGCTCGTTGAGGGAGAAATGATGAGCTGTGGTTTATTGGTTTGTTAACTTATGGCCATGCGTGTGTATATCCTCAGGCGTGTTTGTGTATAGCGTGGATGGGTTGGTGTTTATGATTGAGGCTGTTGTAGGCAAGGCATTTTTGTATATAAGTCCCGATGATGAGTCTCACATGGAGACACTACCTCTTTAAATTGTGGAAGTCATGGGAAACGGGCGTCAGAAGGGAAGAGTCTGACATTGACATCTTGTTGGATTAATTCGCTTGTTTAGCTTCGAGTTCGCTTATTGGACCTCTGTTTTAAAACACAACCTTAACCCAAACCCCCGCAAGTCACATTCCAAGCCCCAATTAACACCACTCACGCCTATTACCCATGCAGCAGCAACTCACACAATTAGGCTTCATCAATTAGCCCTTGAAGTCAGCCCCTGAACACGCCCAAACCATCCCATGAAAACTACCTCTAAGACACACCCAAATGTCCCTAACGTCAGCCCCTGAACACGCCCAAATGCCCCTGAAAACTACCTCCGATACACGCCCAATGAGTCCATTCACGCCCATCACCTTCCAAATTAAACAAAAACACATATTAAGCATATGCTAAGATCAAGACAAATCACATTCCCTAATTAAAAGATACAAATCAAATCTCATCAAACGCTTTCCTAATTCGATTAAATTACAAACCTAAATAAAACAAATCAAATCAAATCAAATATATCATCTTCCTAACAAATCAAATCATATCTAATCACTTCCATAATTAAAAGATTTGTCACTATCACACACTAATTAAGATATCTCCCATAATTACACAAATTCTTTCCCTGTTCACACAAGGTAAACCCCAACCCTTTGCCTATAAAATGAAGCCTAAACCCAACCTTGAAGCCCTAGCAACTCACGCCCAAAGCAACAACAAACAAAGCAAATAATTTTCTCTTCTCCTCTACTCTACCATCACCGAAACACCCTCCCTAAATAGTAAGCATCATCACAAACATACTCCTAAACCAACGACTTCCAGCAGCCTGACCTCCACGCCCATAACCTACATACATAAAATAGTTCACCAAAGCCACCCACTGCCACTCTCTCGCTACCCCCCACGTGAAGACACAAAACCGACACTGCCAGCCCTTAAACGCAACACACAGCCACGTTCACGTTCCCCCAATACTCACGCCTAACACATAAGGCATGATCATGACAAACACTGAAAACAGCCCCTGAAACACAGCCCCTGACCACCGAACACAGCCCCTGACCACCAAAAAATAGCCCCTGAAACACAGCCCCTGACCACCAAACACAGCCCCTGACCACCGAAAATAGCACCTGAAACACAGCCCCTGACCACCGAAATGTTGGAAATTCTAATCCATGTCCCAAGATCAAAAGAGCAAACAAAACATATAAATGAATGAACAATATTGAAGTATGGCGGAATCATACTCACAAAGATCGGAATGCGGATGCGTTGATGAAAACAAATTTCTCCTTTGTGCAGTGAGGGTTTCGGCCAAACAGAAAAGAGAAGCTCCAAGCAATTTTTGATCCTTCCAAGCTCTAAGATGAGTTTCCCATAACACCTTTGTATGATCCCTTGATGGTGCTAGCCAAAGATGTGTATTTTATGTTCAAACATGCACACATTCTTCAAGTTTTTGCAACAAAAACAGAAAAGTGGAGAGCCAAAACTGCAGTGAAGTTTTCGGCAATGTGAGAGAGAGTAGAGATCTGATTTTTTGTTACAAAAATCAATTTATATTTATGCCATAATATTTATTAATTAATAATAAACTTATGACACAAATCATGCAATGGCTTAGAGTGTCAAACACTCAATTTCCATGCAAAACCCTTGAGTGCATTGTACACTATCTCCATGCAATGCATCAACAATTAAATAATGCATATAATGACATGTGTCATGTGGGCCCCACACGTTTCCAAATGAAAGTGGGCCCACGTGCACTCACGCGTTCGGGTTCGATATTTCCGAAATACCGAACTTACGTCGCGACGTTAATTAAATCGAATTTAAATAAATAATTGCGCCTAGCGAAATTATTATTTACGTCGCTAACGAATTAATTCTAAATTAACTCGTTTGCCCGATTTAAAATCTAATTTTAATTTCGCGTCGAAATCGAATTTCGATTATTATATCGAATATAATAATTTTACAATTAATTCCAAATTAATCGTTCTCTCTCTTTATATAGTACTTTATCCAAGATAAAGTCTCTCCGTAATTAATCCAAGATTAATCGAGTTTGAATCATACGTCATTGGTGAATCTTCGGGAAGCGACCCAAGAGATCTCTAGATATGTTGGCAGTAAATCCGGTTGTCGAACTATCCGAACACGTACGTACCAAGTACTACGTTTTTACCGATTTACAAGACAAGGTTAGCTTCTAGCAAAATGCCATGTCTATCCAATTCTCTAGAAATATTCTTACTGGAATATAAGATCTATAACAGGCGTAGTATACCGTAGTATAGTGTATACTGATCCAGTATCGGATGATCACATGTAAGGCCTGGGGCTGGAGATGTGTCTGCCCCATACGATACATATATCGGACATCAAGCAACTAGTCTCTTTGAATCGGATAATCCTGACCTTGTCATATTATCCCGATGGTTGCAACCATTATAGAGTACTAGTTCTGTATCCTGCGCGATCATCATCTCCATATGTCTGAAGTGATACTTCCGTCTTGACATCACACCCAATACACTACGATTCCCGATAAACCTAGAAGAGGTGTACACAGAACCTGTTAAAGCCCTGGACGACCAAAACTAAAGTCTACCGATTGTCGCAAGTACTAGCGATGCAAGTCTCAGGTTAAGACCATATGCACCTACCCTGAAGCGGACTCCCATAGACACACAGACATACTACCAATGGGATTCCGCGGGGTCTATCCAGAGCGAAGCTGTTTTCCGTACCATCGGTAAAACACAACCTCCTACCGCACTTGCATAAGTATCCAATACTCAAATATATGAGAACTATGCTGTTGTGCCCTCACAACACGCACAAGTGCAGTACTAGTCTATTCCGCATTATCGATGTCCAATCTCGATAATACTACGACTAGGGATATTTAATGATTAAACCTTTATGGATTGATATTGTCTCATATCATCTCAATCCGGAATTAATCATAGGGACTTTTACCATTTATATATCAAAGTAAATAAATTACAAAATGGTAAAAGGCAATTTCATTACTACATAGTTAATTTTGTACAATAATACAATATCATTTACAAAATAGTGACGCTATGGGTCTCATTACTGTCTAACAATCTCCCACTTGGCCTATAGCCAGTCACTCAAGCATCTAATACCTGAAATATGTACATGTCGCTCAAACTTTTCCCGAGGAATAGCCTTCGTCAGCGGATCTGCAATATTATCCTCTGATGCGATCTTTTCGGTCTTCACATCGCCACGATGTATGATCTCTCGAATCAGATGGAATCGTCGAAGAACATGTTTGGATCGTTGATGAGACCTTGGTTCCTTAGCCTGTGCTATAGCCCCGCTATTGTCACAATACAATGGAACGGGCTCAGCTGCTAACGGAACTACTCCTAATCCAATTAGGAATTTACGGATCCAAACTGCCTCTTTGCTGCTTCAGCTGCTGCAATGTACTCCGCTTCAGTTGTTGAATCGGCAACAGTATCTTGCTTGGAAGATTTCCAGCTCACTGCTCCGTTATTCAAACAAAATATGTACCCAGATTGCGACTTAAAGTCGTCTCTGTCGGTTTTGAAAACTTGCATCGGTATACCCTGATACCTCAAGTTCTCCATCTCCATAGATTAAGAAATCATCCTTAGTTCTGTTAAGATACTTAAGGATACTCTAACCGCCATCCAGTGATCTTTACCTGGATCGGCCTGATATCGACTGCACATGCTCAAAGCATGGGACACATCAGGTCGTGTACATATCATGGCATACATGATCGATCCGACTGCCGAGGCGAACGGAGTCCGACTCATGTTATCTCTCTCATCTTGTGTTTTAGGACACATGTCCCTAGATAGATAGACGCCATGTGATATTGGTAACAGTCCCCTCTTGGACTGATCCATGTTGAATCTCTTCAACACTTTATCAATATATGTACTCTGGGAGAGTCCAAGTAGCTTTCTAGATCTATCCCGGTAGATCTTTATTCCTAGAATAAAAGCTGCTTCTCCCAGATCTTTCATGGAGAATTTCAATGAAAGCCAAGCTTTCACCGACGTTAACATGGGAATGTCATTGCCGATAAGCAATACATCGTCGACATAAAGGACAATAAAAGTCAGTGCACTCCCACTAACCTTCTTATATACACAAGGTCATCTTCGTTTTGAATGAAATCATATTCTTTTATGATCATCAAAACGTTGGTTCCATGACCGCGATGCTTGCTTCAGTCCATAAATGGACCGATTTAACTTACAAACCTTGTTTGCAAGTCTAGGTACGATAAAACCGTTAGGCTGTTATAAAACATCCTCCGAAAGGTTTCCGTTAAGGAAAGCGGTTTTAACGTCCATCTGCCATATTTCGTAATCGTAATATGCAGCTATTGCAAACATTATCCGAATGGATTTAATCATGGCAACGGGTGAGAAGGTTTCGTCATAATCAACTCCAAGTCGTTGACGATATCCCTTCGCTACAAGCCTAGCTTTGTACGTTTGTATGTTGCCATCCATGTCAGTCTTCTTCTTGAAGACCCATTTGCATCCGATAGGCTTTACGCCTTCTGGTGCATCAACCAGTGTCCAAACTTGGTTGGTATACATGGAATCCATTTCGGCCTTCATGGCTTCTTGCCATAAAGCGGATTCGATACCTTGTATCGCTTCCTCATACGTAGCCGGTTCAGTATCCTCAATAAGATTAATATCTACGTGAGGTGAGATCAGGAATCCATACCTCTCAGGTATTACCCTGACTCTCTCCGACCTACGCGGTCCTTGTGTATTTGAAGATTGTGGTTCAGTCTCATCCCAGATGGACTGTTCATGTTCCGTTGATAATTCATTGCCAAGAACAGTATCACTACGACTTTCATCGAGTTCTACTTTCTTCCCACTAAACACTGCATTTAGGAATTCCTTCTCAAAGAAAACCGCATGTAGAGCAACAAAAACTTTGTTCTCTTGTGGGTGATAGAAGTAATATCCTTTGGTTTCCTAGGATATCCAACGAATAGGCATTTATCTGATTTGGGTTCAAGTTTGGTACCTTCCAAACGTTTAACGTATGCCCAGCAACCCAAATCTTCAGGAATGAGAAACCGGTTTCTTACCTGTCCATATCTCATATGGTGTCTGTTCAACAGACTTTGACGGAACCTTATTCAAAATAAGAACTGCACTGTTTAATGCATATCCCCAGAAGGAAATGGCAGCTCAGTGCGACTCATCATCGACCTTACCATGTCCAACAAGGTACGGTTTCTCCGTTCGGACACACCATTTAATTGTGGTGTTCCAGGAGGAGTCCACTGTGAAAGAATACCATATTCTTTCAGGTAATCTTGAAACTCATTACTTAAGTATTCGCCCCCACGGTCCGACCGTAATGTCTTAATACTTTTGCCTGTTTGTTTTTCAACTTTTTGTCGAAACTCTTTGAATTTCTCAAAAGTTTCCGACTTGTGCGTCATTAGATACACATAACCGTAACGTGATGCATCATCGGTAAAGGTTACGAAGTATCGATATCCACCTCTAGCCTGGCTAGACTAGGCCCAAAACTGTTGGTTTATTCTAAGGTCCCAAGATCAAACAAGACATGAAAACATGCGTGAATACACCAACGAAGATAGCGGAATACTTACATTGATCGGTTATGTCGATTTGAAGACGAATCATGCCCAAAAACGCACTGCCTTTTTAAGCCCACTGCAGCAGTCCATGCTCACTGTCTTGGCAGTTTCGGGTCTCAAAACGAAGCTCCAAACTCCGTCGGATGAATCCGCCTCATGGGTGAACCTCCCTACCACCTTCGCAAGACTCGTAGTGTGCTAGCACTTGAATTTCACCATGAAAATCCACTCTTTGCTTCCCTAAAGTCCACGCAAAAATTGGTTCCAACCAGCAACATGTTTCAGTTTTGGGCGTGAGAATAGGAGAAAAAATGAGAGAGATGATCTTGTATTAAGTTAAATGATTTACCAAAAATCAATTTATATTTATGCCATTAAATTTATTAAATTGATAATAAATTTATGACACAAATCATGCAATGGCTTAGAGTGTCAAACACTCAATTTCCATGCAATGACATTGAGTGCAATGTACACTATCTACATGCAATGCATTA
Organism: Zanthoxylum bungeanum; assembly: GCA_019454045.1. Taxonomy (NCBI): domain Eukaryota; kingdom Viridiplantae; phylum Streptophyta; class Magnoliopsida; order Sapindales; family Rutaceae; genus Zanthoxylum; species Zanthoxylum bungeanum. Next base: position 25,952 of record SKCR01038534.1, on the reverse strand, counting down.
GAATTAAATAATGCATAATATGACATGTGTCATGTGGGCCCCACATGTTTCCAAATGAAAGTGGGCCACGTGCACTCACGCGTTCGGGTTCGATATTTCCGAAATATCGAGTTTACGTTGCGACGTTAATTAAATCGAATAATTGCGGCTAGCGAAATTATTATTTACGTCGCTAACGAATTAATTCTAAATTAACTCGTTTGCCCGAATTAAAATCTAATTTTAATTCCGCGTCGAAATCTAATTTCGTTTAATATATCGAATATATTAATTCATCGATTAATTCCAAATTAATCGTTTCTCTCTCTTTAGACGACATTTTATCCCGGATAAAATATCTCCGTTATTAATCCTAGATTAATTTTCTCTCTCTTCTATTATAATCCCAGATTATTCAAGTGTGCGAGTTGTGCGTCATCGGTGAATTATCGGGAAGCGACCCATGAGATCCCCGGATAATCTGGCAGTAAATACGGTCGTCGGGGTATCCGAATCACGTACGTACCAAGTACTACGTTCTACCGATTTACGAGACAAGGTCAACTCCTAGCAAAGCACCAAGTCATCCCAATTCTCCGGACATATCCTTTTAAGAATATTTAAGATCTATATCAAGCGTAGTATACTAATGTATTGTGTATATCGGCCCAGTATCGGATAGTCACGTGCTAGGGCTGGGGCTGGATAAGTGTCTGCCCCGTCCGAAACACATATCGGATATCTGGTAACTAGTCTCTATAATCGGATATTCATGACCTGGTCATAATATCATGATTGGATGCGCATCTCTTAAGAGCACTAATACCGTATCCTGCGTGACATCATCTCCACTATGACTGGAGTGATACTTCCGTCTTGACATCACATCCAATACACTACGATTCTCAATATACCCCAGGCATTGGCGTACACAGAACCGGTCAGGGTCCTAGACGACCTCAACTAAGTATATCGATTGTCGTAAGCATTAGCGATGTAAGTCTCAGGTTAAGACTATACACACCTACCTTGATTTCGGCCTCCCATAGACACATATTCATAATACCAATGGGATTCCGAGGGGTCTATCCAGAGCGAAGCTGTTTCCCGTACCATCGGTGAAACACGACCTCCTATCGCACTTGCATAAGTATCCAACACTTATATATATGAGAACTATGCCGTTGTGCCCTCACAACGCACACAAGTGCAATACTAGCCTATTCCGCATTATCGATGTCCAGTCTCGATAATACTACGGCTAGGGATATTTAATGATTAATCCTTCGTGGACTGATACTGTCTCATATCATCTCAATCCAGAACTAATCATATGGACCTCTCTTCATTTTAATATCTATGGTGATCTAATCACAAATGACGAGAGTGCAATTTCCTTGTCACATAGTTAATTTGCTACAACAACACAATGATCTGTGCAAATAGTGACGCTATGGGTCATTTTGTCCAACAATCTCCCACTTGGCACATAGCCAGTCACTCAAGTGTCCCACACCCGAACTATGTACGGTTCGCTCAAATTGCTGAGGAAAGGTTTTCGTCAGCGGATTTGTATGATTATCGTCTGACGTGATTTAACGATCATCACATCGCCACGATGTCTGATCCGAACGAATCAGATGAATATAAGTTTATATCTGGATAGTCGATGAGACCTTTAATTCTTTAGCCTTGTGCTGACGCCTAGCTCAGCTGCTAACAGAACTATATCTAATATAATTAGATTTATTATCGACCCAAATGGCTTCTATTGCTGCCTCAGCTGTAGCAATAATCCGCATTTGTTGTTTATTCGGCAACAGTTATCTTGCTCGGAAGATTTCCAGCTCACTGTCCCGTTATTCAAACTTTATAGTACCGCAGTATTTAATTGTTTGGAAACTTGTAGCAGTGATCCCAGTTACTTCAAGTTCTCATTCTCCATAGTTTAAGACAACATCTTTAGTTCTCTCAGATACTAACAGATGTTCTTAATGTTCAATCCAGTGACTATCACTTGGATTGACCCAATTGTGACTCCATATGCTCGAAGCGTATGAGACACCAATACAAGTACATTTTAAATGTACAATTTCCCAGAGAGTGTTAACAACTCCAAATCTATCCCAGTAGATCTTTATTCCCTGAATAAAGATTGTTACTCCCCAGAATTCTACGGAGAATTTCTATTGAAAGAATATCTATGAAAGCCAAGCTTTCACCAATTGTTTTATGGGAATTTCATTGTCAGTGCCCTCTCCCACTAACCTCCTTATATACACAAGAATTATTTCGTTTTGAGTTAAATCATAAACCATTATGATTATTTCAAAACGTCAGTTCCAAGAACCTTATGCTTGCATTGATCCAAACATGGATCGAATAACCCGCAAACCTTGTTTGTCGGTTATACAAAATCGTCAGGATGTTGTAAACATCCTCCAAAAGGTTTCCTTTTCAGGAAAGCGATTTTGATTTGTAACTGACATATTTCATAAATGAAATATACAGTTATCAACAAGCATCTTCAAAATGGACTTACCATGGCAACAGGTAAAAGGTTGAACCGTTATTAACACAATGTTGATAATGATACCTTTTCGTCAAAAGCTAGTTGTACGTTGGTATATGCCATCCATGTATGTCTTCCTTGAAGACGTATAATGTACCAATAGGCACAATGCTTTGTGGTACAACAACTAGTATACATAATAGTCGTTATACATGGAATCCATTTCGGACTCATGGCACTTTGCCATAACAGGGAGTCGATACCTCGTATCACTTCATCAAAACGTAGTCGGTGGATATACCTTCATAAGATTGACATCTTAATGAGGTTAGATCAGAAACCCATACCCTAGGTTGTTTTCTGACTCTATCCGATCTACCCGATTTCTTGTGTATTTTAAGATTAATGGTACAGATTCATCATAGATGAATTGTTTGTGTTCCATTAAGGACTTCGTGCTATGAATAGTATTACTCCGATTTTCATTGAGTATCACTATCCTCCCACTGACCACTGCATATCGGTATTCTTCTCAGGAAAACCGCATGGTGAGCAACAATCACATTGTTCTCATGTGGGATTTATAAGTACTATACTTATGGTTTCCCTTAGGATAACCTATATTGGCACTAATCCAATTTGGGTTCTTAGTTTGGTATCATCCAAATGCTATGCCTGGCATACCCAAATTATCAGGAATGAGAACAAACCTCGTTTCTTCCTGTTCATATCCTATATGATATCTGTCAAACAGATTTACATGGAACCTTATTCTAAATAAGTTTTGCACTGTTAATACATATCCTGTTGAAGGAAACAGTAGCTCAGAGCGACTCGCGAAAAACCTAATCATGTCCAACAAAACTTGGTTTTAGTTCTGACACATCATCAATTGACGTGTCTCGGGAGGAGTCCTCATATGAAAGATACCGTACTCTTTCATTACATATGAAACTTACTGCTTAAGTATTTACCATACGGTCTTACCGTGTAGCGGCATAATACTACAGCCGATCTGTTTGTATACTTCGTGTCGAAACTCAAAGTTTCGTATTTGTGTTCTTCAAAAGAAACATATAACCATAACGTGATGCCACATCCGTTAAGGTCACGAAATATTCATGTTCACATCTAGCATAGCTAGATATGGGCCCACTTACTTCACCATGAATAGGGCTAACAGATCGGTGGCCCTTTTACTATTACCAAGTAAATAGTATTTTAGGTTTTTAACCTAATAAACTAGATTCGTAGACCTTATTTGAATAGTCAAATCAGTCCTAGTATCCACTCTTCAAAAGTGTGGATATACGAGTCTTGTTTATTTGTGTCCTAGACAACAATGCCACAAATAAGTCTCTATTGATCAAATCAATTTGAGCTATTTATTTGTCATTTATATGTTTGAGATTTTATTTATATTCAAATATAAATTATGTTATTACATCTAATGTATTTATCTCAGTATCATCTTTATATAATGAAACACTTTAGTGTTCTAGAATATAAAGGTTTTATCCGCATCGGATTAAACACTGATATAGAGATAAAGTCTCTAGTCAAACTAGTTACATTATAACATTTCCTAATTTAAGTACATACCCTAAGGGTAGTTCCTAAACTTAGGTATCTACGGTCGAAACAACGACTTTCGTCCCGTTTCCAATTTGCAGAAAATCTCGGCTTGAAGCCAGTATCCAGCTCACAGCGGATTCTGAACGTCAATACATATATGTATTATGTACCACACTAAGTATTAAAATCCAATTTTAATACTAGTAGTAAACATAACTTTGACAAATATTTTTAAAGTTAGAGCCTCTCCCTATCTTTAATTCCTTCGTGTCTTCCATATCCAAATGGTAGTCACTCGGGATATGTCAATTACCTTTCAATATTTCACAAACCTTTGGCCAAGCCTTGGGTTTTAGAATATCGAAATGATGTGCACCTTGTGCTACATGCCCAATTGCAAACTTTGACTTTTCTCCACTAGAATGGTCAATTAATTCTCCAAGAATTATTAATTGCAATTTTAATATTTAAATCTAAAGATAGATTTATTGTAAGTATATTAATTAAGCACTAAAGTCATCATCACATAAATCTTCCAAAGACTTATGCTCTACTATTTGCTTAATTATGGGCTTAGTCATAATAAGTTATTTTATCAAATAAATTAACCTATTATTGTTCCCAATATGAAAATTAAATCATTTAAAGCATTTAATCCAATGATTATATATTTTAAATATTCAACTTTTCAATTCTTTCTTGATTTTAATAGTCCAACTATTTAATCAATTTAATAAGGTACTATTTATTATAATGATTACAATAATCCAATTATTTAATCAACTATAATTTTAATATTGATTACTATAATCCAATTATAAAATCAACTATCATTTTAATTCAATTATATTGATTACTATAATTCAATTATAAAATCAACTATATATTGAATGAGTTTGTATATAGTCCAACTATATATATTTTTAAAACAACATAAAATATTAGTCCAACTAATACTTTTGATTAATATGACGAGTAAAATAAAATGAGCGTGTTTAGCGAGTATTCGAACGAATGTTGCAAATTCAATACTTGCCTCCCACTATTTTTCGTCGAGCCTCTAACCCTCTGTCGAGTACTCGGGAAACCGTGTTTCCTAGTGGGCTAGGATCCCGTTAAATATCACACAATCTTGACTTTGGCCAACAAATTGTATGATAATTAACTAGGTAGATCTCGAAGATCAATTGGATCTTATCCAACTCCTAGATCCAGTAGGTGGACATCCAAGTCCCAAACATATATTTTATATATGCCTATACATCGAATGTATACCCTAACCTTTTTCCTCTGAATCAACTAGGCCTTGGCTTTGGCACAACAAACCTAATGATCCCAGTCAAGCGCGGACCCATTGACATGGAAGCTTCGTAATCAATGTCGTTGGACAAGAAGTGGTCTTGACTTTGGCCAACAAACCACAACTTGGACAAGACACCAATATGGAACAAAGCCTCGTGATTAAAACACATCTTCGAAGGACAAGGGCTTGACTTTGGCCAACAACCCATGCCAATCTAGGATCTTGAGTAAGAATCACTCAATGGAAGGAAAAAAACGCATGATATTTGATGAGGGCTTTTTTCGCGTGCAAATTGGCTACCAATTTAATTATCTTTGTTAAGGTCTCATCATTATACACCCTTAAACATGCATTCTAAATACATAATAAAGCGAGTATGAAAATAAATAATAATGATATGCGGATGGATACTTAACACATTGATCCTAGATCAAATCTCTCCCTTTCTCACTCAAGCTAGTACTAGTATTACTTCTACCCGTTACACTACACTTCTAAAGAAACCTCATATACATAGAGGGGAATAGGTGAGAAGAGAATACAAAGAGAATAGAGGTGATAAGGCTGGACACGCAGGTCCAATTTAATAAATCGAATTTATTACAACAATTTCTAAAATTGCCCACCCGTCTAATATCCATCCGATATACATTATTCATTCAACACAACCACGTATTCACACACATAAGCATGCTATCAATCAATCTAATCAAATTAATTAATCTGATAATTAAGTGATCATCCAATGTTCAAAAACGATTTGATTTTGTTCGAGTCAAACTCGTTTTTGCGAATAAGTACTTAAAGTACGAATTCATGAATTAAATTAAACTACATCATTAAATCTAATTTAACATGTATTTAATACTAATTCATTATTCAATTCCAAATTAAATATTACACTTTTATTCAATAAACCTTTTCGATTTAAATTCCAAATCTAATCGTAACGCGTCTCAAAGACCGATTAACGTCCAACGTCAATTCAATTAAAGTCCAATGGGCTTTTGATTGATTTCTTAAGGCGTGGGCTTTTGGTCAACTCGGGTCAAACCGATAACCAAAGTCCAATCCGGGATTTACCCCATAAGCCCATAAATCAATCTTGGCCCATTAGGCCCAATTGAACTTTAAAGGTTCATTAAGTCGCATTTGGGCTTTATGGTCAAGGTTTTGGGCCCAATTGGATCCAATCCATTTGGCCTAAACCAAACTTGATAAATCAAGCCCAATAGGCCCAAATACAACATTTAAATCCAATTTCCAAAATTAGGCCCAAATAATTAAATTCAAAAAATCCAATTTTCCCAATTTAATTACCAAAGTGTATTATATGATTAATCAACTAAATCAACATTTTTTAAAACACCAAATTAGTCTTATTAATCATATTCAATTCATTATCACATGTCAAACACACATAATGAAAAATCAAACTCATATTACATGCTTTCATGCTCTCGGCCAAGGAGGGATTTTGTGTCCGATTTGGTTTCGATCCAATCGAACCTACAATCGACATCAAATCACCATCCGATTTGATTTTATACACATCCAATGTCACAAAATCAAAATTACCAAGACATTAAAGGGCATTGTAGATTCGGCCAACATAAGGAATTTAGGGTTTTTGTTCAATTTAAAATAAATCAATCAATCTTAAATTAAATCATCCTACTCCATTACAACTCATCCAATGAATTAACAATGAAAAATTCCAAGAATTCCAAAAATGCTATACATTCGGCCAACACCATCAAATTGGGGAAAATTATTCCAAATCAATTTTCGTCAAATTAGTCCAACCAATATGAATTTAAACATGTTATAAGCATACTCAAACAAGCAATTTATTCAAATCATGCTCAACAAACATTTACCCAAATTTTAAGCCCTACATTTTTCATGCTTGCAACATTAGCTCTTGATGCCATTGTTGGTTTATTCTAAGGTCCCAAGATCAAACAAGACATGAAAACATGCGTGAATACACCAACGAAGATAGCGGAATACTTACATTGATCGGTTATGTCGATTTGAAGACGAATCATGCCAAAAAACGCACTGCCTTTGTAAGCCCACTGCAGCAGTCCATGCTCACTGTCTTGGCAGTTTCGGGTCTCAAAACGAAGCTCCAAACTCCGTCGGATGAATCCCGCCTCATGGGTGAACCTCCCTACCACCTTCGCAAGACTCGTAGTGTGCTAGCACTTGAATTTTCACCATGAAAATCCACTCTTTGCTTCCCTAAAGTCCACGCCAAAATTGGTTCCAAACCAGTAACATGTTTCAGTTTTGGGCGTGAGAAGAGAGAGAAAAAATGAGAGAGAGATGATCTTGTATTAAGTTAAAATGATTTACCAAAAATCAATTTATATTTATGCCATTAAATTTATTAAATTGATAATAAATTTATGACACAAATCATGCAATGGCTTAGAGTGTCAAAAACTCAATTTCCATGCAATGACATTGAGTGCAATGTACACTATCACATGCAATGCATTAGAATTAAATAATGCATAATATGACATGTGTCATGTGGGCCCCACACGTTTCCAAATGAAAGTGGGCCCACGTGCACTCACGCGTTCGGGTTCGATATTTCCGAAATATCGAGTTTACGTCGCGACGTTAATTAAATCGAATAATTGCGGCTAGCGAAATTATTATTTACGTCGCTAACGAATTAATTCTAAATTAACTCGTTTGCCCGAATTAAAATCTAATTTTAATTCCGCGTCGAAATCTAATTTCGTTTAATATATCGAATATATTAATTCATCGATTAATTCCAAATTAATCGTTCTCTCTTTAGACGACATTTTATCCCGGATAAAATATCTCCGTTATTAATCCTAGATTAATTTTCTCTCTCTTCTATATAATCCCAGATTATTCAAGAGTGCGAGTTGTGCGTCATCGGTGGATTATCGGGAAGCGACCCATGAGATCCCCGGATAATCTGGCAGTAAATACGGTCGTCGGAGTATCCGAATCACGTACGTACCAAGTACTACGTTTCTACCGATTTACGAGACAAGGTCAACTCCTAGCAAAGCACCAAGTCATCCCAATTCTCCGGACATATCCATTTAAGAATATTAAGATCTATATCAAGCGTAGTATACTAATGTATTGTGTATATCGGCCCAGTATCGGATAGTCACGTGCTAGGGCTGGGGCTGGATAAGTGTCTGCCCCGTCCGAAACACATATCGGATATCTGGTAACTAGTCTCTATAATCGGATATTCATGACCTGGTCATAATATCACGATTGGATGCGCATCTCTAAGAGCACTAATACCGTATCCTGCGTGACATCATCTCCACTATGACTGGAGTGATACTTCCGTCTTGACATCACATCCAATACACTACGATTCTCAATATACCCGGCATTGGCGTACACAGAACCGGTCAGAGTCCTAGACGACCTCAACAAAGTATATCGATTGTCGTAAGCATTAGCGATGTAAGTCTCAGGTTAAGACTATACACACCTACCTTGATTTCGGCCTCCCATAGCACATATTCATAATACCAATGGGATTCCGAGGGGTCTATCCAGAGCGAAGCTGTTTCCCGTACCATCGGTGAAACACGACCTCCTATCGCACTTGCATAAGTATCCAACACTTATATATATGAGAACTATGCCGTTGTGCCCTCACAACGCACACAAGTGCAATACTAGCCTATTCCGCATTATCGATGTCCAGTCTCGATAATACTACGGCTAGGGATATTAATGATTAATCCTTCGTGGACTGATACTGTCTCATATCATCTCAATCCAGGAACTAATCATAGGGACCTCTCTTCATTTATATATCTATGGTGATCTAATCAAATGACGAGAGTGCAATTTCCTTGTCACATAGTTAATTTGCTACAAACAACACAATGATCTGTGCAAATAGTGACGCTATGGGTCATTTTGTCCAACACAAACGTCACTATGAACGAGGCTAACAGTTCAGTGGCACGTTCACCTTTACCGCTAAGGTGATTTAGGCATTTTGCCTAATAAGCAAGATTCGCGACGTCATATGAATTTGATCAAATCTGTCCAAGTACCCACTCTTCGAAAGTGTGGATATGCGAGTCTTGTTAATGTGTCCAGACGACAATGCCACATAAAGTTTCATCATTTTGATCACTCTTTTTAAGCCTTTTGTTTGTTAATTTATATGTAGGAGATTCATTATATTCAAAATATAAAGACCATTATTTGCAACTGCAGTGCATATTTCTGCATCATTTTTATATAAATAACAACCAGTGTTCTAAATAAAAGTGTACCCATTTCGGGTTAAAAAGATGCAGATTAAATATTCCTAGTCAAACTAGGTACATAATAACAGTCATTTAGTTTAAGTACATGCCCCGAGGGTAGTTCTAATAAAAAAGTGCCCACGGCCAAAACAGCAACAAGAGTTCCGTTCCAACTCGTTAGATCAATCTCCCCCTGAAGCCAGAGTCCTGCTGTTCTGCAGATCCTGCACATCAGTACATATATGAGAACCACAACCAGAATCAAAAATCCAATTTTTAAAACTAGAAGTAGCCATGTTTATTCAATAACAAAACATACCAGAGGTCGGTGCCTTGCCCGCCTTGATCTCCCTTCTGATCGCCTGTTCATGCGGCAGTCACGCTTCCAGTGACCTCTTTGCCGCAGTTAAGGCATATGTCTTGTGACTTGTTCCTCGGCTTCCCAGAAGCTATCGGCATCTTGCCCTTACCCTTTTTATGTTTTCTTCCTCACCCCTCCAGTTGCCTTAAGCCCAGCCTTTGGCCCCTGAGAGGTCGATGCCAGTGCGCCTCGCGCTTGCCCCCTTTTAGGAGTTCTTTTTCAGACTCCTCAAGACGGATAACAGCTCTCCAAGAGTGTCATCTGTATCCATCAACTTGTAGTTGATTATGATTTGTTTCAAGTATCGGTACAGGAAGTGACTGCAAGATTCTATCTATAGTCAGCTCAGCCTCCAAGACTATTCCCATATTGGCCAACTCATCAATATCGGCGATCATTTGAGCCCCGTGGGCTCAACTGATGCGCCTTCAGTCATTCGGCGGGCGGAAGAGTTTCTTCACCAACTCATACCTTTCCATCCGCTTATTGGAACGGTGGAGATCACGAAGTCTAGCCATCATATTATAAGGATCCAAGTCCCTATTCTGGCGACGAAAGTGTTGAGTCATAGAAGCTAACATAATAGCCTGAGCTAGCGTGTTGTGTCACAATCACTACTGTGAGTTTTCCATAACTCAATCTCAAGTGGATCAGTGGGCTTAGGCGGGAGAGTGTTTGTATAGTATACAGCATCCTCTCAGCCCAAGGACTATCCTTAGGTTCATTTCCCAATCAGCGAAGTTTGTCCCCTTAAAGACATTGTCACCATGATAATGTCTCGGACATTTACCTTGCTAGCCAATCAACTACGATAGTCCAACTATCTAGTTAACGATATATGGGTACAGTCAAACTGTTACAAGAAAAATAACATTTTATTAGTCCAACTAATGTTAAAATATTGACGAAATAAATTTTGTAAGCGCGTAAAGCTAAGTATCTGAATGAAATTGCAAATTCAATACTAGCCTCCCACTATTTTCTACAAGTCTCTAACCCTCTGTCGAGTACTCGGGAAATCCAATTTCCTAGTGGGCTAGGATCCCGTTAAATAACACACAACCTTGACTTTGGCCAACAAGTTGTATGATATTTAACTAGGTAGATCTCGAAGGTTAATTGGATCCCATCCAATTCCTAGATCCGGTAGGTGGACATCCAAGTCCGAAACATATATATCTAATACATATGTCAATGTATCCAATACATTTTCCTAACCATTTCCTCTGAATCAACTAAGTCTTGGCTTTGGCACAACAACTTAGTGATTCCAGTTAAGCGGGACCCATTGACATGGAAAGTTTCGTAATCAATGTCGATGGACAAGAAGTGATCTTGACTTTGGCCAACAAATCACACCTTGGAAAAGACAACCGATATGGAACAAAACTCTCATGATTCAAACACATCCTCAATTGACAAAGGTCTTGACTTTGGCCAACAAACCAATGCCAATTTCGGATCTTGAGAAAGAATCACTCAACGGAAGGAAAATCGCCTTAATATTATTTGAGGGATTTTTCGTGTAATTGGCAACCAATTAATTTATCTTTGTTAGGTCTCATCATCATACACCCTTAAGCATGCTTCTAAAACATCATAAAGCGCGTAAAGTAAAATAATAGTGATATGCGGATGGATATATAACAATTTGTTCCTAGAACAAATCACCTCCCTTTCCTCTCCCCGGCTAGCACTATTCTACTCTAACCCAATTACATAATACAATAAGAGAAACCTCATTTACATTGAGGGGAATTAGGTGAGAAGAGAATACAAAGAGACAATAAAAGAAGGCTGGACACGCAGGTCCAATTTATAAATTCTAAATTTACAATAATTTCTAAAATTACCCTTCCCTTCTAATATCCATCCGATATACACTATTCATTCATACATCCACATTCATTCATTCAATGCATGTTTATACAACCAATCTAATCCAATAATTAGTCTTTAATTAGGTGACAATACAATGTTCAACCATTGGTTTGCTTTTGCGCGAGTTCCAACTCGTTTTTTGAGAATAAGTACTTGTAGTACGAATTCATGAATTATATCGAACTACTCGTCAAATCCAATTTAAGTCGTATTCAATACTAATCCTTATATTTATTCCAAATTAAATATTTACACTTTTATTGTGCTTTTATGACTTAGATTCAAATCTAATTCTATCGGGTCTCAAAGCCCAAACAACATCCAATGTCCGTTTAATTAAAGTCTGATGGGCTTTCAATTGATTTCATTAGACTTGGGCCTTGGTCAATGTGGGTCAAACCCAATTTCCAAGCCAATAAGGAATCACCCTCATTTGCCATAAAAATCAATATCAAGCCCAAAGGCCCAATTAAACATAAAAGCCCATTTATTACATTTGGACTTAATGGAGTGATTTAGGCCCATTTTTTGGATCCAATCCAATTTGCCCAAACCTACTTGGTCCAACCAAGCCCATTATGTCCAAATATAATAGTTTTAGGCCCAATTCAAAATTAAGCCCAATTAATCAAATTTTAAAATTCCAAATTTTATAACTTAATTAATTAAAGTGTAATGTCATGATTAATCCTTTAAATCATATTTCCAAAATATCAAATTAATCCATAATCATATTTTATCTTAAATACATGTCTAACATTATTTAATCAAAAAATCAAGTCCCTAATCTCTTCCATGCATTCGGCCAAGGTGATGAAAAATTACCGATTTCGTTTTCAATCCAATCGAATCACAAATCGTCATTTTATGTTCGTTTAAAGTCATCCATGATCTTATAAACAACAAATCATCATCTCCATGGTCTATGTAGTATTCGGCCAAGCCTCTCCAAGAGGGGAAAATTAATCCAATTTATTTTTCATGAAATTGATAATGTATAACATAATGTAACATACATTTAAAATACTTAATCAATCAAAATCATCAAATCATGCTTCAATAAATTTTGCCCAATATTACCCAATATATTTTCATGCTCTTTAAGCTCATGATACCATTGTTGGAAATTCTAATCCATGTCCCAAGATCAAAAGAGCAAACAAAACATATAAATGAATGAACAATATTGAAGTATGGCGGAATCATACTCACAAAGATCGGAATGCGGATGCGTTGATGAAACAAAAATTTCTCCTTTGTGCAGTGAGGGTTTCGGCCAAAAACATAAAAGAGAAGCTCCAAGCAATTTTTGATCCTTCCAAGCTCTAAGATGAGTTTCCCATAACACCTTTGTATGATCCCTTGATGGTGCTAGCCAAAGATGTGTATTTTATGTTCCAAACATGCACACATTCTTCAAGTTTTTGCAACAAAAACAGAAAAGTGAGAGCCAAAACTGCAGTGAAGTTTTCGGCAATATGTGAGAGAGGAGAGATAGATATGATTTTTTTGTTAACAAAAATCAATTTATATTTATGCCATAATTTATTAATTATAATAAACTTATGACAAATCATGCAATGCTTAGAGTGTCAAACACTCAATTTCCATGCAAAACCCTTGAGTGCATTGTACACTATCTCCATGCAATGCATCAACAATTAAATAATGCATATAATGACATGTGTCATGTGGGCCCCACACGTTTCAAATGAAAGTGGGCCCACGTGCACTCACGCGTTCGGGTTCGATATTTCCGAAATACCGAACTTACGTCGCGACGTTAATTAAATCGAATTTAAATAAATAATTGCGCCTAGCGAAATTATTATTTACGTCGCTAACGAATTAATTCTAAATTAACTCGTTTGCCCGTTTAAAATCTAATTTTTATTTCGCGTCGAATCGAATTTCGATTATTATATCGAATATAATAATTTTACGATTAATTCCAAATTAATCGTTCTCTCTCTTTATATAGTACTTTATCCAAGATAAAGTCTCTCCATAATTAATCCAAGATTAATCGAGTTTGAATCATACGTCATTGGTGAATCTTCGGGAAGCGACCCAAGAGATCTCTAGATATGTTGGCAGTAAATCCGGTTGTCGAACTATCCGAACACGTACGTACCAAGTACACGTTTTTTACCGATTTACAAGACAAGGTTAGCTTCTAGCAAAACGCCATGTCTATCCAATTCTCTAGAAATATTCTTACTGGAATATAAGATCTATAACAGGCGTAGTATACCGTAGTATAGTGTATACTGATCCAGTATCGGATGATCACATGTAAGGCCTGGGGCTGGAGATGTGTCTGCCCCGTACGATACATATATCGGACATCAAGCAACTAGTCTCTTTGAATCGGATAATCCTGACCTTGTCATATTATCCCGATGGTTGCAACCATTATAGAGTACTAGTTCTGTATCCTGCGCGATCATCATCTCCATATGTCTGAAGTGATACTCCGTCTTGACATCACACCCAATACACTACGATTCCCGATAAACTAGAAGAGGTGTACACAGAACCTGTTAAAGCCCTGGACGACCAAAACTAAAGTCTACCGATTGTCGCAAGTACTAGCGATGCAAGTCTCAGGTTAAGACCATATGCACCTACCCTGAAGCGGACTCCCATATAGACACGCAGACATACTACCAATGGGATTCCGCGGGGTCTATCCAGAGCGAAGCTGTTTTCCGTACCATCGGTAAAACACACCCTCCTACCGCACTTGCATAAGTATCCAATACTCAAATATATGAGAACTATGCTGTTGTGCCCTCACAACACGCACAAGTGAGTACTAGTCTATTCCGCATTATCGATGTCCAATCTCGATAATACTACGACTAGGGATATTTAATGATTAAACCTTTATGGATTGATACTGTCTCATATCATCTCAATCCGGAATTAATCATAGGGACTTTTACCATTTATATATCAAAGTAAATAAATTACCAAACGGTAAAAGGCAATTTCATTACTACATAGTTAATTTTGTACAATAATACAATATCATTTACAAAATAGTGACGCTATGGGTCATTACTGTCTAACACGAAAATAGCCCCTGAAACATAACCCCTGACCACCAAAAACAGCCCCTGAAACACAGCCTATGACCAGCGAAAATAGCAGCAAAACAGAGTAAAAAACAGCAACCCAAACAGTGAAACAGTGAAGGAAAATGTTGAACCAGTGAACTGGAGGAGTTGTGGAGCATCAACCCTTCCGAAAACCATGTAGCACACTTCCGAGAGATGATTTTAGAGGTTAGACCTGAGGACACCTTCTTTATTTATTTTCCTTTATTTTCATTTATTTTAGTACTTTATTTCAGATGAGTATTGTGGATTGGTGCATGATGTGATTTCCGGATGAACGAAATATGTGTTCTCTCTTGTGGTATATCGGATGGAAACCCGGACGTAAATTCCATAGCCGAATCTGAATGGATAGTATTGCGGTTTGCACTCGAGATACAATGCCACGTACCACATGAGAGATTCACATGTTTCGTTTCATCCAACCTTGTGTTTTAAGCATGATTTAGTATAATAAGTTATTTATTTGTAGCATGATTATGATATTCTTTATGCATGATTTAGTTATTTTTCTTTTGCACTAGTAATTTAATTTACATTATATTTAGGATGTTATTTATTCTTGTGTTTGATAATTCAACATGCTCATCGTGTGATATTGTATGCTTGCCGTTATAATGACTTACTTTTAACGCATGCAAACTTAGATATAGGATTTTCTTTTATGAATGCGAACTAGATATAGGTTATCTTTGAATATATATGTTGCATAGATTCGGTTAAGTTATTGCACAAATCATTTCATTACAAGTGGCATAAGTAAGGGACCATTCCGAACTCAACGGTTTGAGGTATTCCCTTACGAGGGTGAGTGCGGCCTTAAATCATTTTCCCAGTTCACACAGGGTGGTGACTCTATTATTCTCCGGTTTAGTTCCCCGCGGGCTACTCCGTAATCCCGACCGGGCCGTGATCCCGGGACAGCGTCATTGATTTCTGTGTCCTATAGTCTGGCGACTCCACTGGGGATAGAGAATCGGCCCCGAAATAATGTCTTGTAATGTTTGTGATTTGTGCTTTAGTTACCCGTGTCTACATTGGGTTGAAGGGGTTTAATCAAAAGCATTATTAGAGCCTGGTAATGGTTTTGTGTCTTCCTTCATTCACTAACTTTCTATAAGAAAAAGCTGTGAAGGCACCTAGATAATCATTTGCCCGTAACTCATTGTGATGGACTAATTTAGAAGACTTGTTGTTGATTTCTGTCACCAAGGCGATAAGAGCCTAAGAGGCTTGGGTATTTAAGAGGGTTCGCTCCACCCTCCCTCTGGGGAATCTACAATAGGAAATCCATTTAACAGTCAGTTATGCACCATAACTCGTTGGCACGTACCTTAAGGTATAAAAAAGGTACGCTCACTTGGTCGCTCGAACCCTTGAGTGGGGAGTCCTAGTTGTTGGCAATCCTTCGTTAGCGAGAGCCTTTGTCTACACTCCCGTAAACCCACATGTGAACTATAGTAGTATGACCAATAGAAACTATCTGTTTATGCCTATGTTTATTACCATCGTCATTTGGATTCGGTTGGACCTTTTGTCATGAGGTATGGGCTTATTGGGCCATTAAAACTCGGACGAGTCCGTGCTTTTTATCAATCGGGCCAAAAGCTTCTTAAATGTCAATGGGCCATTTTGTGTTTAGGCCTTTTATCATTTGAAGTTGTTTAGCCATGTTATCGTAAAAGTGTAAACTTGTTGGGCCTTTTCAATTGAGACAAGTTTGCACCGCACAATAGTATAATTGAATGCTTTAAAATGATAATAGGCCGACTTATATATCTCATACATCGCACGCATCTCATGCATACACGCTTCATGTTAACCCTTTGTGTCTTAAAATCCATTATAGATATCCATTGGGTTAGAGGTAAGAGGGAAGACTCGTCAAAAAGCCATTAGCAAACATGAGTGAATCAGTTAATGAGGGATCTCGTATGGATCAGCTGGATACTAATCTCGCTAAGATCACCGAATAGTTACAAGCTTTGATCGTCGCTGTGGCCAAATGGTGATGAGACCTCTATTGTTGACAACGGCAAGCAAACCGATTTATGAGATAGAAAGAATCTTGGAAGTAGAGATCAATGATAGGAAACCCTGGTACTATGATATTCAGTTATACTTAGAACATGGGGAATTCCCAGAAGTTTCAAGCAGAAAGAACATGATAGCCATCCAAAAGTTGGCTTCTCATTATGTGATTTTCAAAGGAAAACTCTACAAGAAGCAAGCAAATGGCATTCAGTTGAAATTTTTAAGAAAAGAAGAGACTCAAAAAGTAATGGAAGAAGTACATGTCGAAGTATGTGGACCGCACATGAATGGGTTGAATTTGTCTCGCAAGATTGTAAGACAAGGCTTCTATTGGTTGACCCTGGAGACAGATTGTGTAAAGCTGGTAAAACATTGTCATGATTGTCAAGCGCACGGTAACTTGAACCATTTGCCGCACACAGAGTTGCACGGGCTATCAGATCCATGGCCTTTCTCTGCATAGGGAATTGATATGATCGGAGAGATTCGACCGCACGCATCGAATAGACATCGTTTCATAGTAGTGGCAGTAGACTACTTTTCAAAATGGGTGGAAGCCGAGTCATTTCGTAACGTCACAGTAAAGTAGATGGCGAAGTTCATAGCTCGGAACATCATATATCGATATGGAATGCCGCATCACGTTTTTACAGACAACAGAGTTCAGTTTCAAGAGAGAAACAAAGGCAATGTTACAGAAGTGCGGGATAGGACATCACAAGTCATCACCTTATAGGGCGCAGGCAAATGGGGCAGTCGAGGCAGCCAATAAGACAATAAAGAGGATACTAGCCAAGATGACATAAAACTATAAAGATTGGGTTGATAAGCTACCGTACGCCCTGTGGGGGTAGAGAACTTCTGTGAGAACAGCAAAGGGAGCCACTCCATACTCTCTGGCCTATGGAATGGAAGCAGTATTGTTACTGGAAGTCGAGATACAGTCCATGCATGTATTAGCAGAAGCAGAGTTATCGGAGCACGAATGGGCCTCGCAGAGACTTGAACAGTTGGCATTACTGGATGAGAATAGAATGAAGTCCTTGCATCATATGCATTTATACTGGAAGAGATCGACCCGAGCATTCAAGAAGAAGGTGCACCCTACCAAAATCAGAAAAGGGTGATCTGGTACTTAAACAGTCAACCCCGTCGACAACAGACCCGAGAGAAAAGTTCAGACTTAATTGGGAATGACCCTACATAGTTAAGAAGGTAATGGGAAACGGGGCAGTGAGACTGTCAGACTTAGAAGGGAACGAGTTCACCGAGCCAATCAACGTGGATATATTGAAGCAATATTTTTTCCTGAGCAAGAGAAGAGACATAGTAGTTACTAGGAGAACTAGCAGAAGACCTAACCCAACGGGATAGGAAATCCATGCATACATGCATACACTTAATGTAGTTGCAATTTTTTTGTTTTTTCTGTGTTGGAAGGTTTCGAACAAAAGAGAAATGCACAATCACCAGAAAAGAACCGGCAGGAGGAAACTATAAGCAGACCCAGGGGGCGACCAGAGACATGCATAGGCACATGGCGCCAAGGAGCACAATGAGGGGCAAACCCATCAGGAACAGAGAGTTGTTGGTTTCAAATTAGGTCCCAAGAATCATCAAATCAACATGAAAAACACATGAATAGACAAAGGAGAATGGCGGAAACATACTCACAATGAGCGGATCTTGCAACCCGAAGAACACAAGCCTTCAAGCTCCCTCAAAAGCTCATGGCAATGGCTTCTTCTTGGCAGTGGACTGCTCGATTTGGGCTGGTTTGGATCCTCTAAGAATCGACCATGGAAGACTTCATGGAAGCTCCAAGCTTTAAGCTTCAAAACGATTCCATGCTCATGTGTTCGCGTTCCCTATCACTTAGGAAGACTCAAGGTGTGTTAGCACTAGATTTTGCAACAAAATAAATTCTCTTGCTTCTTATTATCTTCGTAAAACCAGAAAATTGAGAGAAAAAATGGCTCCAAGCCGTGTGCAAAGAGGATGGAAAGAGAGAAGAAACCGTGTGAGAGGAGAGAGAAACGGAAAAAGAAATGTTTTATATATTTATTTGATTTTCCAAAAATCAAAATAACAAATACACAAATCATTTTCCATTTATCAAAAAGTCAAAAAGCAAAAAGCAATTAATGTTTTTCAACTACCACATCAATCACTCAAATCAATCAATCAAATTGTCACATCACTCAAAGTGACATGTGATTTGACGCTTGATGTGACTAGCGATTTGACGCTTAATATGACTTGCATGTCACACTCAAATTCGAAATGCGAATGCGCTCGCAATCACACTCGGGCTCGGGTTCACTAATTCTAAATTAATGAATTTTTCGTCGCGACGTAATTAAACGATTACGCCTAGCAAAATCATTATTCACGTCGCTAACGAATTAATTCTAAATTAATTCGTTCGCCCGAATTAAAATCTAATTTTAATTCCGCGTCGAAATCCAATTTCGCATAATAATATATAAAATATTATTTTATTGATTAATTCCAAATTAATCGTTCTCTCTCTTTTATTAATATGTTATCCCAGATAAAATATCTTCGTAATTAATCCAAGATTAATTTTCTCTCTCTTCTAATTAATCCCAGATTAATAAAGTGCGAGTCATACATCATCGGTGAATCTTCGGGAAGCGACCCATGAGATCCCCGTATATGTTGGCAGTAAATTCGGTCGTCGGACTATCCGAACACATTAGTACCTCGTACTACGTTTGTACCGATTTACAAGACAAAGTTGGCTTCTAGCAAAGTGCCTTGCCTACCCAATTCTCCAGAAATATCCTTATAGGAATATGTGGTCTATATTAAGCGTAGTATACCGTAGTATTGCATTTTTCGATCCAGCATCGGATGATCACATGCTAGGCCTGGGGCTGGAATTGTGTCTGCCCTATACGAAACACATATCATATGTCTGGTAACTAGTCTCTATAATCAGATATACATGACCTAGTCATAATATCCCGATAGCTCGAGCATTTAAGCGAACGAGTTCCGTATCCTATGTGACCATCATCTCCATATGACTGGAGTGATACTTCCGTCTTAACATCACACCCAACACACTACGACTCTCAATATACCCAGCATTGGCGTACACAGAACCTGTTAAAGCCCTGGACGACCTCAACTAAAGTATATTGATTGTCGTAAGTATTCGCGGTGTAAGTCTCAGGTTAAGACCAAATACACCTACCCTGATTGCAGACTCCCAAGACACATAGTCATACTACCAATGGGATTCCGGGGGTCAATCCAGAGCGAAGCTGTTTCCCGTATCATCGGTAAAACACAACCTCCTATTACACTTGAATGAGTATCTTATACCCAAATATATGAGAACTATGTCGTTGTGCCCTCACAAACACGCACAAGTGTAATACTAGTCTTTTACGTATTTATCGATGTCCAATCTCGATAATACTCTGACTAGGGATATTTAATGATTTATCCTTCGTGGACTGATACTGTCTCATATCATTCTCCGTCCAGGAAAAAATCATAAGAACCTCTCATCATTATATATCTAGGTGATCTAATCACAAATGATAAGAATGCAATCTCCTTTATCACATAGTTAATTTTTACAATAACACCATGATATGTACAAATAGTGACGCTATGGGTCATAATTGTCCAACAATCTCGCACTTGGCCTACAGCCAGTCACTCGAGTGCTTGACACCCGAACTATGTACGGTTGGCTCAAATTGTTGAGAAACGGTTTCGTCAGCGGATTTGTGTGAATATCATCTTGATGCGATTTATTCGATCATCACATCACCACAATGTATGATCCGAACGAATTAGATGAATATCGAAGTATTTATCTGGATCGTTGATGAGACCATTAATTCTTTAGCCTGTGCTGACGCCTAGCTCAGCTGCTAATAGAACTATATCTAATCTAATTAGATTTGTTATTGACCCAGATGGCTTCTATTGCTGCCTCAGCCGCTGCAATTAACCCACATTTGTTGTTTATCCGGTAACAGTATCTTGCCTGGAAGATTTCCAACTCACTGTACCGTTATTCAAATTGTATAGTACCATTTGTGACTTTTAGTCGTCTTTATCGGTTATAGGAAACTTGCAACAGTGATCCCAGTCACTTCAAGTTCTCCTTCTCCAAAGACTAAGACAGCATCCTTAGTTCTCTAAGATACTAACGGATGTTCTTAACATCAATCCAGTGACTATTACTCGGATTGGCTTGTTTGTGAAACCATATGCTCAAAGCGTATGAGACATCAGGTCGCGTACATTTTTCAATGTACGGTTTCTCGGAGAGTATTTCGAAAGCCAAGCTTTCGCCGATAGTTATTTTATGGGAATATCATTTCCAAGAAATGACATATTATCATTATTTTATAAGACAGCCACTGTCATTGCGCTCCCACTAACCCTCTTATATACACAAGAATCATTCTCATTTTGAATTAAATCATAAACCATTATGATTACATCAAAACGATAATTCCAAGAACCTAATGCTTGTTTCAATCCAATCATGGATCGAATAACAAGCATTATCCAAATGGATTTACCGTGAAAACAGGTGAAAGGTTGAATCATAATCAACACAATGTTGATAACGATACCTTTCTGTTAAAAGCCTAGCTTTATACGTTGGTATGTTGCCATCCATGTACGTCTTCCTTGAAGACTTATAGCACCAGTAGGCACAATGCCTTACAGCACATCAACTAGTGTCTAAACATAGTTGGTATACATGAAATCCACTTCGGACTCTATGGCACTTTGCCATAATAGGGAGTCGATACCTTGTATCACTTCCTCATACGTAGTTAGTTGATATTCCTCAATAAGATAGACATCTTTATGAGGTGAGATCAGAAACCCAGACCCCAGGTTGTTTTCTGACTCTTTCCAACCTACGCGGTTCTTGTGTATTCGAAGATTAATTGTATAGTTTCATCATTGATGAACTATTTATGTTCCATTAAGATTCGGTGCCTTAGACAGTAATACTCCGATTTTCATCGAGTTTTACTATCCTCCCACTTACCACTGCATATCGGTATTCCTCTTAGGAAAACCACATGGTGAGCAACAATCTAATTGTTCTCTTATGAGGTAGTATAAGTACTATACTTATGGTATCCCTAGGATAACCTACATTTGGCACTTATCAAATTTGGGTTTTAGTTTGGTATCATCCAAATATATGCCAAGCATACCCAAATTTTCAGGAATGTGAAACCCGGTTTCTTTTCCCGTTCATATCTAATATAAGATCTGTCAAACAGATTTTATGGAACCTTATTCAAAATAAGTTCTGCACTGTTTAAAGCTTATCTGTTGAAGGAAATGATAGCTCAGAGCGACTCGTGATTAACCTTATCATGTCTAACAAAATTCGGTAATCATGTTCGGACACACCGTCAAACTGACGTGTTCCGGTAGGAGTTCTCTTTTGAAAGAATACTATACTCTTTCAAGTATACGAGAAACTTATTGCTTAAGTATTTTCCATTACGGTCTTACCGTGACAGTTTAATACTTTAGCCGATCTGTTTGTCTATTTCGTGTCGAAACTGTGAAAGTTTTCGATTTGTGTTTCAAAAGAAACATATATAACCATACGCGATGCCACATCCGTAAAGGTCACAAAATATTCATATCCACATCTAGCCTAGCTAGACATGGGCCCATTTGCTTCACTATGAACTAGGGCTTACAGATTGGTGGCACTTACATTTTTACCAAGTAAATAGTGTTATAGACATTTTGCCCAAAAAACTAGATTCGTAGACTTTATTTGAATAGAATCAAATTAGTCCTAGTACCCACTCTTCGAAAGTGTAGATATACGATTCTTGTTTAATAGCATCCCTGACAACTATGCCACAATTAGTTTCATCTGATCAAATCAGTTTGAGCTATTATTGTCATGTTATACGTGTGAGATTTATTTATATTCTAAATAATAAATTCTGTTATTCACATCTAATGTGTTTATCTCAATATCATCTTTATATAATGAAACACTTTAGTGTTCTAGAATATAAAGGTTCACCGCAGCGGGTCAAAAACTGATATCGAGATAATGTTTCTAGTCAAACTAACTACATTTTAACAGTTTCCTAACTTAGGTACACACCCGAGGGTAGTTCCTAAAATTAGGTATCTACGGTTAAAACAGCGACTTTCGTCCCATTTCCAATTCGCAGATAAATCTCTACTGAAGTCAGTATCCTGTTCAAAACAGATTCTGAATATCAATACATATATTTTATGTATCACACTAAGTATTTAAAATCCAATTTCAATACTAGTTATGAACATAATTATGACAATCATTTTTGAAGTTAGAGCCTTACTCGTCTTCAATTCCTTCATGTCTACTTTGTCCAAACGGCAGTCACGCTTCCGCGATCCCGTTTGCCACATTTAGGCAGACATTTTGGGATATGTCCTTTATCTTCCCAGAAGATTATAATGATTTTGCCTTTGTCGGTTTCAACACTCCAGAAGCCTTTGGTCAACCCTTGGCCTACTAGAATATCGAAGTAAGGTGCGCCTTGTACTACTTGCCTAATTGCAAATTTTAACTTTGTCTCCTTGAGAATAGTCATTGATTCTCCAAGAATTATTTATTGCAATTTAGTATTTCAAAGATCTAAAATAGATCCATGAAAATCCTTCAATTTCATTATCATACTTTAATGATCTAATCCTTAGTTCTGATTCAGAAATTAAGGAGTCTTCTTGACAAGTATAATAGATTAAGCACTTAAGTTCAATTACATGATCTTCTAAAGATCATGCCCTACTATTTGCTTAACTCCGGGCTTTAGGCATAATACGTTATTTTATCAAATAAACTAACTTATTATTTTCCAGGACCATCCTGAAATTTTATTCCCAATTTGAAAATTAAACCATTTAAACACATTTTCCCTAGGATTATGTTTTAAATGTCAATCTTTCAATTTATCTTGATTCTAATAGTCCAACTATTTAATCAACGATTTGTGGTACTATGTATTATATTGATTATTATAGTCCAACTATACAATCAAATATAATTTAAATTAATTAACCTCAATTACATTGATTACTATAATCCAATTATAAAATCAACTGTAAATTGAAATTAATTAATTCAAATATACTGATTAGTATAATCCAATTATATAATCAACTATAATACATTCCAACTGCTTATTAAAACAACAATTAAATATTATTCCAACTAAATTTTAATCTAACGACGAAATAATTTGTGATTGAGCGCGTATGGAAAGTAATTAAACGAATATTGCAAATTCAATTCTTGCCTCCCACTATTTTTCGGCGAGCCTCTAACCTCTCGTCGAGTACTCGGGAAACCGCGTTTCCTAGTGGGCCAGGATCTCGTTAAATATCACACAATCTTCACTTTGGCCAACAAATTGTATGATAATTAACTAGGTAGATCTCAAAGATCAATTGGATCCAATCAAATTCCTAGATCCGGTAGGGGGACTGTTGGATAATATGACCCATATCGTCACTATTTTCACAGATCATTGTGTTGTTGTAGCAAATTAACTATGTAATAAGGAAATTGCACTCTCATCATTTGTGATTAGATCACCATAGATATATAAATGAAGAGAGGTCCCTATGATTAGTTCCTGGATTGAGATGATATGAGACAGTATCAGTCCACGAAGGATTAATCATTAAATATCCCTAGCCGTAGTATTATCGAGACTGGACATCGATAATGCGGAATAGGCTAGTATTGCACTTGTGTGCGTTGTGAGGGCACAACGGCATAGTTCTCATATATATAAGTATTGGATATTTATGCAAGTGCGATAGGAGGTCATGTTTCACCGATGGTACGGGAAAACAGCTTCGCTCTGGATAGACCCCTCGGAATCCCATTGGTATTATGACTATGTGTCTATGGGAGGCTGAAATCAAGGTATGTGTATATAGTCTTAACCTGAGACTTGCACCGCTAATGCTTGCGACAATCAATATACTTTGGTTGAGGTCGTCCAGGAGGTAACGTGTCCTGTGTACGCCGACTGCTGGGTATATTGAGAATCGTGTAGAGTATTGGGTGTGATGTCAAGACGGAAGTGTCACTTCAGTCATATTGGAGATGATGTCATGCAGGATACGGTACTAGTGCTCTTGAGTGTTGCGCAACCAATCGGGATATTGTGACCAGGTCATGTATATCCGATTATAGAGACTATGTTACCAGACATCCGATATGTGCTTCGGACGGGGTAGACACTTATCCAGCCCCAGCCCTAGCACATGATTATCCGATACTGGACCGATATGCACAATACAATTGTATACTACGCTTGATACATATCTTTGATATTCTTTAATGGATATGTCCGGAGCGAATAGGTAGAATTGGTGCTTTGCTATGAGTCGCACTTGTCTCGTAAATCGGTAGAACGTAGTACTTGGTACGTACGTGATTCGGATACTCCGACGACCGTATTTACTGTCAAATTATCCGGGGATCTCATGGGTCGCTTCCCGATAATCCACCGATGACGCACAACTTGCACTCTTGAATAATCTGTGATTATATAGAAGAGAGAGAAAATTAATCTAGGATTAATTACGGAGATATTTTATCTAGGATAAAATATCGTCTAAAGAGAGATAACGATTAATTTGGAATTAATCGGTAAATTAATATATTCGATATATTAAACGAAATTAGATTTCGACGTGGAATTAAAATTAGATTTTAATTCGGGCGAACGAATTTTTAGAATTAATTCGTTAGCGATCTGAATAGTAATTTCGCTAGGCGAAATTAATTAATTCCCGTCGCGACGGAAATGCGTTAATTCGGAATTAGCGATACCGAGCCCGAAAGTGTTTGCGGACA